>CAUHTR010002295.1:0-61070 GCA_959609185.1 Schmidtea polychroa
TATTTAGAGTTAATGATTTTACCTGTTTTATAGGGAAATATTTGTGATAATACGAATTAAAGTTAGAATTATAGTCATTTAAATGATTTTAAGGAATCTTATTAGTCTGAGGGGAATATATGATCTTTTAAGGGTAATTATCATTAAAATATCAATCTTTAAGGATAGAGTTATTTTTGGGAAATTTGATGCTTTTTAGATGATATTTGTAATAATACGAATTAAGGGTTGAAATATAGTCATTTAAGGGATTTTAATGAATCTTGTTAGTTTGAGGTGAATATATGATATTTAACAAGTACTTATCGATAAGATACTAATCTTTAAAAATAGAGATATTTCAGGCGAAATGATTCTTTTTAGATGATTTTATTAGAGAATTCGCTTGAATATACCAATTATTGTCATTTGAATGAATTTTCTGGTTTGTTAGTTTTCTAGTCTCTTTTGGAATTTAATGATAATTATTTTTATTGTAGATTGATGACATTGATAATTGTAATGAATTTATACTGATTTTTTGAATATATTGAGAAATCAGTCAATCAATTTGAGTACATGTATTATTTTTAAAAAAAAATAATTAAAATTAATTTTATTTCAATTAATTTATTCAATCTAAATCAATTATCTACTAAATCTTATCTTATTAATTTATTATCTTAGTTGATTCAACTTGAATGATCAGTATTTTTTTATTTACTGGATGATTAATGAATAGAATTCTTTCTTGTCTATTAATTAAATTTTTATGATATTTATTTTGAGTAAATTTAAATTTTTGCAATTATTTAATCAATTTTTACCAAGTTATTGATGTCTTGAGTTCAATTAATTTTCCATCTAATTTTTCAAGTGATGAGTATTTTTCTTTTAAAGATCAATTTGTTAGTACATAGTTGTTGGTTGTAGGTAGTTGGTTGTTAGTACTTGGTAGTTGGTAGTTGGTATCTGATTGACTTTTTAGATTTTGATAAGAAGATAGTGTATGTGATGAAGAATATTTTGTATTTAATTGCTATTATTTTTATGTGTGGTTAGTTGATTGTTGGTATCTAGTTGTTGGTATCTTGTATTTAATAGTTGGTAGAGTGTTGTTTACTGATTGTTGTTATATAGTTGTAGGTTGATAATGCTTAGTAACAGGTTGATGTTGGTTGTATGTACTTGGTATCAGGTAACTGGTTGTTAGTACTTAGTAGCTAGTTAATGGGTAGGTGGGGGTTGAGAGTTAGCAATATCCTTACGACTAGTACCTTTACGACTAATACCCTTACGACCAGTACCCTTACGACCTGTACCCTTAGGGGGTCAAAACATCCTGTCGGATAAACTCAGAGTATATATAATAAAACTGATCAACAATAAGTATTTATTGAATGTGATTTTACGATGCAATAATAAGTTATCATTTAAAAGAAGATGTTTTTGTAAATTAGAATTCATTAGTATTTCATTGTAATTTAAATTATTTTGAATTTCACGTGGTGTTTTAAAGTGATTGAGTTGTGGTTTTTTGATGAAAGTCAACATGTTTGTTAAATTTAGACATTTTGAAAAGGTTTTCTATTGATTGTAATTAAACATATTTTTAAAGACAGATAAAAAATTAATTTAAAAGCATTTCATAAAATACAATAAAGAATACTTAGTTGGTTGTTAGTAACTAGTTGTAGGTATCTGGTTGTTTGAGAGTTAGTTAGTACGTGGTATCATGTTCAAAGTATTTGTTAGCATCTAGTTAAAAATATTTAGTAACCGATTGTTGGGAACTGTTGAATTATTATTATTATTATTATTATTATTATTATTATTATTATTATTATTATTATTATTATTATTATTATTATTATTATTCCATTAAAATTTACATTTAAAATTAACTTAAAAAAAAATTCCATTTAAATTTTCATTAAAAATTACATTTCTCAAAAAAGTTGGTGGTTATTCAATCTTTTGATAATAAATTTAAAAATCTTACTTTAATTTACTTATTTAGCTTTAATTTAAAATTTGAACCATTGGTTACTTAATTTTAAATTTTGAACCTTAATTTTCCTTAATTTATCCTTAATTTACCTAATTATTCTTTATTTCTTAATTTTACACCATAATTTACTAAACAACTAATTATAACCCTTATTTTCATATTTAACTAATAATTTCATGTGGTCATTGATTGATTGACGAAGATTTGCATCTAAATTAACATTGAAAATCCCAGAAAACTTTCATCTTAAATTGACTTTAACTTTAATATTTTAGACCATTGATTACTTAATTTTAAAATTAGACATTAATTTACTTATTTAACCAATAATTTCATGTGGTCATCTGGTTGTAAGTACTAGGTATCTAGTTGTTATTACTTGGTTGATGATGCTTAGTACCTGGTTGTTGACGGCTGTGAGTAGTAGGTATCTGGTAACTAGTTGTTAGTATCTAGTTGTAGGTATCTCGTTGTTGGTGGTACTTGGTAGGTGGTAGCTAGTCGGTTGTAGGTACTTAGTAGTTGGTAATTAATGATTAGTACCTGGTTGTTGTTGGTTGTTAGTACTTGGTATCTAGTACCTAGTTGGTTGATAGTACTTAGTAACTAGTTAATGGGTAGGTGGTTGTAGGTACTTGGTAGGTACTTAGTAGTTGGTAATTAATGCTTAGTACCTGGTTGATGTTGGTTGTATGTACTTGGTAGGTGGTTGTTGGTACTTAGTAGCAGGTAACTGGTTGTTAGTACTTGGTATCTAGTACCTAGTTAGCTGGTTGTAACTAGTTAATGGGTAGGTGGTAGCTAGTTGGTAGGTGGTTGTAGCTAGTTAATAGGTAGGTGGTTGTAGGTACTTAGTAGTTGGTAGTTAGTTGTTGTTGGTACTTAGTAGTTGGTTAATAATGCTTAGTACCTGGTTGTTGACGGCTGTGAGTAGTTGGTATCTGGTAACTAGTTGTTAGTATGTGGTTGTAGGTACTTGGTAGGTGGTAGTTAGTTGTTAGCTGGTTGTTGTCGGTTGTTAGTACTTGGTACCTAGTTGGTTGCTTGTTTTTGGTTGTTAGTACTTGTTAGATGGTTGTAGGTACTTAGTATCAGGTAACTAGTTGTTAGTAACTAGTTGTAGGTACTTGGTATTTGGTAATTGGTTGTAAGTATCTGGTTGTTTGAGAGTTATTTAGTACGTGGTATCATGTTGAAAGTATTTGGTAGCAGGTAACTGATTGTAAGTACTTGGTAGCAGGTTGTTAGTAACTAGTTGTAGGTATCTGATTGTTAATACATGTTCATAAGTTACTGGTTGTTGGTACTAAGTTGTTGGTTTGTTGTTGAATTATTATTAAAATTTGTCTTTGAAAAATATTTCATAGAAATTTTCATTAAAAATTATCTTAAAAATTTCCATCTAAAATTATCATTGAAAAATATTTCATAAAAATTTCCATTAAAAATTAACTTAAAAAATTATTCCATAAAAATTTCTATTAAAAATTACTTAAAAAATTATTTCATAAAAATTTTCATTAAAAAATTTCAATTCTCAAACACCTTCTATTATTTCAACTTTTTGTTAATAAATTTTAAAATCTTACTTTAATTTATTACATTACTTATTACATTACTTATTTAAAAATTATTACTTTAATTTACTTATTTAACTTTAATTTAAAATTTTTGACCATTGATTACTTAATTTTAAAATTTGGACCTTAATTAACTTTAATTTAATTTTTTAGAACCTTAATTTAGTTATTTGAGCCCATTCATTACTTTAATTTAAAAATTTGAACCATAATTTACTTTAATTCAAAAATTTGGACCATTATTTACTTTAATTGAAAAATTTGAACCTTAATTTACTTTAATTTAAATTTTTAGAACCATAATTAACTGTAATTGAAAAATTTGGACCAATATTTACTGTAATTTAATTTTTAGAACCTTAATTTACTTATTTAGACCATAATTTACTTTAATTTAATTTTTAGGACCATTATTTACTGTAATTCAAAAATTTGGACCTTAATTTACTTTAATTTAATTTTTTAGAACCATAATTAACTGTAATTGAAAAATTTGGACCATAATTTACTGTAATTTAATTTTTAAGAACCATAATTTACTGTAATTTAATTTTTTAGAACCATAATTTAATGTAATTTAATTTTTAGGACCATTATTTACTTTAATTTAAAAATCTTAGCCCATAATTTACTGTAATTTAATTTTTTAGGACCATTGATTACTTAATTTTAAAATTTGGACCTTAATTAACTTTAATTTAATTTTTTAGAACCTTAATTTAGTTATTTGAGCCCATTCATTACTTTAATTTAAAAATTTGAACCATAATTTACTTTAATTCAAAAATTTGGACCTTTATTTACTTTAATTTAATTTTTTAGAACCATAATTAACTGTAATTGAAAAATTTGGACCATTATTTACTGTAATTTAATTTTTTAGAACCATAATTTACTGTAATTTAATTTTTAGAACCATTATTTACTGTAATTCAAAAATTTGGACCATTATTTACTGTAATTCAAAATTTGAACCATAATTTACTGTAATTTAATTTTTAGACCCATTATTTACTTTATTTTAAAAATTTACCACGCTTTTTTAGTGTAGACCACCTTTTTCTATTGAAATTCTCAGGACCAAGGAGTCCCACCTGAATTGACCTAGAAAATTCCATGCTTTTTAGTGGTAGTCGGATTTTTGTATTGAAAATATCCTGAGACCTTAAATTACCATGCTTTTTTAGTGGTAGTCGGATTTTTGTATAGAAAATCCCAGGACCAAGGAGACCCCCTCACTATAGTGTGAATAATCCTTGGCTTTTTTATTGGTAGTCGGATTTTTGTATTGAAAATATCCTGAGACCTTAAATTACCATGCTTTTTTAGTGGTAGTCGGATTTTTGTATTGAAAAAATTTTATTTGTATTGAAAATCCCAGGACCATCGAGACCCCCTCACTATAGTGTGAAAATTCCATGCTTTTTTATTGATAGTCGGCCATTTGTATTGAAAATCCCAGGACCAAGGAGACCCCCCTCACTATAGTGTGAAAATTCCATGCTTTTTTATTGATAGTCGGATTTTCTATTGAAAAAATTTTATTTGTATTGAAAATCCCAGGACCATCGAGACCCCCTCACTATAGTCTGAAAAATCCATGCTTTTTTATTGAAGACCGCCTTTTTCTATTGAAAAAATTTTATTTGTATTGAAAATCCCAGGACCATCGAGACCCCCTCACTATAGTCTGATAAAAAAAAATTTGGACCAAAAATCCCTGAAAGCAAAAAATGTGAGTTGCAACAATTGCGTAATAAAAAGTTGCAACAAAAAAAAGTTGCAACAAAAAAAAAGTTGCAACAACCCCCCCCCCCCCCCGGGGGGGGGTAATTGTTGCAGTGGGCTACTATCTACCTACTTTTAAAATTAAAAAATTTGTATATATTTAAATAAAAATTTAATTTTTGAACATAAAAATGTTCAATTTCAATTTTAATTACAATTTATAAGACAACATCATTTTATATTAATATCATTTTACACAGGTTTTACACGCACCACTTCAAATACGACAATACAAGCACAAGTATATCATTGTTTACACACACACACACACTACTCTTTAATCCATTATTGTGTGCTACTACTGCTACTACTGCTACTATAATAATAATAATAATAATAATAATAATAATAATAATAATAATAATAATAATAATAATAATAATAATAATAATAATAATAATAATAATAATAATAATAATAATAATAATAATAATAATAATAATAATAATAATAATAATAATAATAATAATAATAAATATTTTTATTATTATAAAATTATAATAATATTATGTAATTTGATATAATTTGGTTGTTAATGATAAAATTAAAAATGCCTTGAAATTCATTTAAGAAATTTATAATTTATTTTGTGTAATCAGAGTGCCGAACCTTGGTTATTATTTTTGCTAATATTAGGCTGTTAAATTTTCACTGCTATTCGTATGTAAAATAGCGCAGCTCAAAGCAACTGAGGGATGTCATGATTTGCTCCTTCACATATTTCTCCTTTAATTTCTTCTTTAATAACGCATTATTGCAAATTCTTTGACTTGATTGACTGTTCTTGATAAGAGAGAAATTTTGTGATATAAAGTCTCATCAACTTAGACGCACTTTATTAATGCGTTCTTTAACATTCTCATCATTTTCATAACGTACTCTGCTTGCTGTTGTTACAGTTGCAGTGTAATTGCTTGATTGTCAACAGGATTTCCATTGTTATTCACGGACATTCTCCTATGGATAGTTATTTCGCTTCAACAAATATCCATTTCTCCGCAAACCTTTGATACGATTGAATTGATCGCATCACGTACTTCTTAATTGGTCCATTGAACTCTTTTTCTGACACACTTGTAGATATATCTAGGGTCGTAGCCTAGTTGGGAACTAGAAGGATATGTAAATTAGATGTCATCATGGGAGGGAAGGGGGTATCAGCAATATATATACATTCATGTAGACTCATGCAGACAGAGGGCAAAAAGTCAGAATCAAATAATAATGAAAGTAGAACGAAATGAAGCGAAAAGAAATCACAGAAATATCTTTTTTTTACACTGCTTATTTCCTGTAATTCTTTATTCTCATTTACACTAATTTTAATTGAATTACTGATGATATAGTTTGCTTAGTTCTTGTTGTCCATGAATAGCTGAGAATGAATTGTATGACTTCCATGACTCTTTTCAGATTGGAAATCAGTGATGAGAGACCAACGGAGCTTCTATCATAAATGTGATATTAAGCAGTAAGGAAATGTAAAGAGAATCCATTGGAAGTACCAGATATAAGGTGTGAGTAACGAAATTCTGGAAACTACGACTGTGTTTTCATAGAATGATAAAGATTAATGATAGACTATAATATAGTCACTATATCAATAGAAACTTCATGGCGAGGTCAGATTCACACGTGAGCTGTCAATATTCTGTGTAAATGCTTGACAATAAGAATCATTATCCATTGGTTTTGCACTGTGCTATCCAATCGGATCATTTCAACAAAACTAAACAAAACAGTAATCATTCTTTAAAGAAAAACTTATCAAATGGACTAAATTTATTTCGAGGGCCTTGAAATTAACTCTTTATCAATCTTTTATCAAGTAATTCAGCACATTTTCGTTTCCCAAATATCCTATAAAGAACCATGGACAGATAAACAAGTCCAGATTAGCCAGTCCAAATAAGGCAGTCCAGATCAGCCAGTCCAAATGAACCAGTCCAAATGAGACAGTCCAGATGAGCTACCCAGATGAGCCAGTTCCGATTAGCCAGTCCAAATGACCCAGTCCAAATGACCCAGTCCAGATGAGCCAGTCCAAATGCGACTCATCATCAAAATCGATAAAATTTTAAAAATAAAGATAAATATTCACTCATATCATAGATTAATTGATCTGGCTGTGCTAGTCGATTGCCATTATTTCAAGTGCTACTTGATCTGCTCGCCTCCCTCCTCGCTGGGAATATTCATCCCAAAACCAAAACTTGACAAGGAGAACCGTTCAGTGATAAATAAAACTTTGTCAACCGAAAGTTTTGTTAAAATAGTCTATTTGTTTGAAAAGAGAATAAATGAAATGTCGGACAGCATCAATTATTGTTTGAATAATCTGATGAATGATTCGGTGAATTTTGCCGCGCAAATCATTGAGATTCTATCAGGGTGTCACTTTGAGTGATGCAAATAAATTCTCGCTCTCTAATTATCTTTCTGACATTGTCCGCAACAGCCAGATCAACTTTTATGATCCCATTCTACCTCAACAATAATAAAATTAAAAATTATAATATTATTATTATTATTGTAACTTCGTTAAGACTATGCTATGTGTGTTATACTAATAATGCTAGTCAATGTAAAGAGGAAATTTGTAGAGCCCAACAGAGTCTCCTTTAAAACTTGTATTGGAACAATTGGTGTGATTGTGCATCTAAGTTGTGTGTGTGTGTGTATACCGATATTAACTATATGATTAACAATTAGAACTAATATCAATTTAGTGAAAAAATAATAATATAAATTTTTCCAATGTTTTATTATAGAACAACAAAAAAATAAACCTTCAATTTCAATTCATTAATAGCATAAATAGCTTCATAAATTCATAAATATCTTTTATTCGTATTTTCCAATCTTAGCAATATTGCTTGGTTATTATCCAGATTCTTTTCCTTGGTTTCTTAAATTTTTTATTAATTTTTTTTCATAAGATATATAATAAATAATGTAATGATAATAAATAACAAAAACTTTATAAAAGATAATAGCGACAAACACCCAAAAAAATAATAATTCTCATCATTAACGCTTATATCACAATAATAATAATAATAATAATAATAATAATAATAATAATAATAATAATAATAATAATAATAATAATAATAATAATAATAATAATAATAATAATAATAATAATAATAATAATAATAATAATAATAATAAATAATAATTATAATTATAATTATAATAATAATAAAATTAAGATGTTGATTATCCCAGCAAATATTTTTCTTATAAACTTCATAACCTTTTATTCAATTTTGTTAGAAAAAAAATTATTTTAGTTTAAAATTAATGAAATTTTTATTTATAATTTTTTGTTAATATGATTTTTTTTTTAAAAAAATAGAATATAATAACATTAATTTAAACAATGCTAAATCAGTAAAGCTCAAAGCTAAGGATTTTCACTGTTGATATTTGTCAGTCAAAATAAAGCAATTAAATGTCACCTTTATCCTTTATCCTATCGCTCCTTTAATACAGTACATATTTCTCCTCTCAGTTCATCTCTTACCAGTTTCCGGATCTTTTTCAATTGGCTTTGATAATTTCACTTGAGTTTTCCATGTTGATCATGAAAATGTATCCCTCCCCTTCAAGGTTTCAAATTGTCCCTTGATGTCTCAACAATGATCTTTATTTACCAATACATCCTAATTACAAATTCAAATGGATTCCTTATTATTTTATATTTTTATCCCATATTATTTATTATCCTATATTTCTATCCCATATTTTGTCCCATATTTTTATCCTATATTTCTATCCCATATTTTATTATATATTTTTATCCCACATTTTTATTCAATATTTTTATTCAATATTTTTATCCCATATTTTTATCCCATCTTTTATTCTATATTTTTATCCCACATTTTTATCCCATATTTTTATCCAATATTTTTATCCCATATTTTTATCCTATATTATTATTCTATTATTTAATATGAAATTTCCGCTGCCCTAAAATATTACATATATTTAATTGTAACAAAAAAATTATTTCCCCATCTCATTTATTATAAAATATTAACAATTTTCATAAATTTTCCTTACAAAAATTTTTTCCCATTTTTCGACGAATTTACATGAAAAAATTCTGATTAAATTTTACAATTTGAAAGAAAATCAGAAATTTGTTTTCGTTTTTCTAATTTAAATTATTGATTTTTTTTATTTTGTTGTCTGTGAAAAATTACCTACGATTTAGATTAATATTGAATTTCCATTCAGACATAACTCAAGAGGAAATTGACCAGGCCCGGCTGGTACCAGAACAGAAAGTCATGAGCTCTGTGAAAGATTTAATGAGATCTGGAGAAAATCTAGACCAGTTCGACACTCAAGGAGCCGCAATTGTTAGTTCAATTTATTTTTTTTCATAGCTGCCATAATTATTCATTTTCTCTTCTATATATTTTACAAGTCGAACCTGACCTGAGTTAAAGCTGCTGAACCTTTTTATGGAAATTATATTAAAAGATAAGTAGAGAGTGACGTATAAACAAGCTTTGTAAAAGAGTTTATGCGTAAATAGAGAATGTAGTACACAATTTCCAAATTGAATGTGCTGTAAGCGCACAATTTGTATGTAACACTTATGTGACATTTGTAAAGTTTTAACCCGCTATATCAATACACCAACGCGTGAATAACTTGATGTGTGTATAATGAGATCGGGATGTATTAGTCCTGTGAATCTGACTGTATGTCACTAGCAAGTGTGTGTGTATGTGCTTGCATCATGCAGTGCGGACATTTCCTTGGTTATAGCAGATTGGATTTGGAATTGGCGTAGATAATACTTTCGGCAAAATTCGGGATAGAGTTTCAGTTTTCTTCAATATTAAACTTTATATTTTTTCATTTACCTACGTTAAATTTTCTCGTGTCTAGTCTTTCTTTAAAAAATAGTTAATGAGGAAGGTATAAAGTGCTTGGGCTTTCAACATACTAACATCGGATTCTAAAAATATTTGCACTGAGTTCAATTAAATGATATTTTGTATTATTATTTTATCGATTAAATATAAATTAATGAAAATTGTAGGAGAAAAATAGTAATTTTTAACTAAAGTGAAACCCTGCAAATATAGTAAGATATGTAAATAAGACACGTGGAGCATTCGTGAATTCGGTTAGCGTAGCTGTTCGTATAAATATGAGTGAAGATTTTCAGGTATGAATTAAATTGTTATACAAAAGGTTATGGTTAGGGTTATGATAAGGGTTAGGGTAAGGGTTAGTGTTTTGTCTTTTCAAAAATAGCATTGCTTATAATCTTACTTGTCTGATATGTAACGCAACGTAACATAGGAAACACATTTAACTTTCCTTAATCCACTCAATGACATTTGATAAATAAAACATTACAGTTAGAACATGTCATTAAACAAAACACATGAATATACAACTCTATAAATTGGAGTGTACTTTGTGTAATCACTAGGAAATTGTATTGGGTTACGCAATCTACACTCAACTGATTACCACTTGGTCTTTTACCTTTAATGCTATATCATTACTCTCGCCTTTTTAAGATTCCTGTCATCTCTTTACCCATTTGATTAATCGGAACCACGTTATATTTGGATACTGCAATGTCAGTTGATGATCTGGAATCATTTATCATTATCTTGCATACCTTGCACACCTCATTGCTTTCGTTCTCTCATTGCTATTTCCCCTTACAATCCCATTGACATTGTATGAAATAGAGCTCCTTGTTTATTTATAGTTTCTATATCATGAATTGCATAATTATTAATTGATTCTCTACTTTCTCCATTATAAAAGTAATTTCTTTCATTTTCTTCATCATACACACAAGCTATAATTTCCCTTTTCTCATAGCTATGCTGTTATTTCTTTCTTAATAAATAACAATACTGTTGAGGTCAGTAAATTAAAATAAATTTAAATAAATTTAGGTTGAAAATTTATTTAAAAAATAGGTGAAGGAAAAGACAAATAAAAGCGTGACCATACACAGAATTGATAATAAAGGAAAGTATGATGGAAACAGTATTAGGAAATGGCAAAAGCAGTTGCGAAAGGCAAGAATGCGGAAATCCGAGAAAAATCAATAAATTACAAAGTTATCGAAATTGAATTGGGAAAACGGGACAGGATAGATTAGCTGATGGTCAATAAGATGCTGATTAGGGATTTATGAGAAAATGGTTAGAAAGGGTCAAAAAGCATTCGAATGTGCTAAAACAGAAAATCGTTAATTAATTAATAGAAGACCCGAGCTAATAGGAAACCCGAGCCAATGGAGAACTCGAGAGATGAAGGAAACCCGAAATCGATTAACATGAAAAGTAAACTAAATGAGAATCTCGGAAGGCCATTATCATGTCAGGCATGATTAATGGAACAAAAAAAGTTAGGACTATTACGAAGGAATAGCAAAGGGAGCCAATTAATCATGATATGGTGCAAGCAATGTTCAAGGAGCCGGTTGTCAAATCATTGTCATTTGGGAGCAATCAGGTCAAAAACGGATTAATCAAAGTGGTTATTCCAGTATAAAAGCAAAGTCGAAATTCAAAATAATCGGCATTTTGTCTCAGTTAGGGTGTGAAGGAACGAGAATAAGCGAACGGTAAAGACGAATTAAGGAGATTAGGGAAAAAGAAAATATAGAATAGGAGATACGAAAAAGGGAAAAAGGAATTAAATCAAATAGCAAAAAGAAACGTTGGTCGAGAGAAGCTAAGAAATAAAAAGGTGAATATTATCTTTTGTCAAAGCATCAACACCGAGCGGAGAATCGGTCAAACTTGTAAAACTTTGGTGATTGATTGTCGATAGAAATATATTTTTGTGATTCAAATATACGTTGGGTAGTTTATTGTTTTGATTGAAAGGACACGGGAATCAGAGGTTACTGACTTAAATTACCTAAAACCTAACAATACTGAAAATTATTGTCTTTCCTTACTGCATATTAACCATTTATCCTTTAGTGGCAATTGTATCTTCTATGCTCATATTCTCCACAGTAAAACTGTAATTCGCCGTTTGCTTGATTCAGGAATGCCTTTAGATTGATTGTAGAATCTCTGCGATGTGTTTAAGCGATACGTTGGAGTGATTCTCTGCTTGTTCCATTAAACTAAAAGGTTTATCTCATTATTTTTGACACGTAAATTATTAGGTTAGATCTCTATTCTGTAATTGTATTGGATTTTTGGTACACAGGTTTTAACTTCATTCATTTCTCTTGTAAATGTTTCTAGATTCCTCTTTGTTGCTTTAGCATAACTGCTTTTCATTGACATATTTTTATCGCATCCACAGGCGACTCATACCAAAACGTCCACCCATTCATGACTCATTGAATGAGTCATCAAATGGATTAGTTATGCCATTATTCAGCCAATCAGAAGCGACTGTGCCAGGTGGCTCAGTTCTTCCTACTTAACAAATTACATTCAAAAATTACATAAATTGCTCGATGGGTTGCTCAAAGCTGGTTTACAAAGTTTGTCACAGGGAATGTTTTATAATATAGTACGAATTTCTTTTGTTTATGTACTCAACACGAAAAGTCTAAGAAGGGAGGATATTTTATTCTGAAGGACGAAATGTGTCATTATTTATTCGATTACCTAAGCGAATAGTTTTAATTATTTCTGGAAGATGTGAAAATATCCTTTCTTGTCTCACTGTTCGACTTTTAAATAAAATAGTCAAACTGCAAAGTCTTTCATGAGTCCATTACAATCGCCTGTACACTTGTCCACCCCCTCGTCTGTACACTTGTCAACCCCCTCGTCTCCCTTGGCAACTCCCCTCGACGGTTCCGGTAATTGTTTAAAAATACTCATATTATCAAACCTGTCACGTCGCAGACTTTGTAGCATGATTATCAAATATTTTTTGCAAAAACGCATTTGTTTTAATAACAAATTAATTTGTTTAAATTCGAAATTTACTGAACGGATTACTGGGAAATTTGTTTTGCTGGATTAGTAAAATGATTAGTAAAATTGATGCTGCTGTACGCAGCGGAATGAGAGATTCGAATTGAAAAATATTTCAAAGATTATTTTTGATGAATATTAATAATTATTTGGTTTTAGTTATGCGATATAATATAATATGGTTTATAATTATTATTCTGATAAAATCTTGGAGGCATACCCCGTATGAGGTCAGTCTTGATGATAAATTCCCTATCCAACAGGACAATAAGGACATGAGGAAAAGAATGAAAGGGAGAGAGGAAAATATAAATAAATACGGCAATCATATCCCAAAAAGCTTAACAATTTCCCAGTAAGTGAACATAAATGAAACGGTTAGACTCAGAATGCTGATATTTCTTGGCCGTTCTCATTGAATATCCCATTGAAATCATTCCGATTAGCCTGCTATCAGCTCATATTCTATGTCCTATATGAACGCTTGGATTTCTAGGCAAAGCAAATATTCATTAAATCAGTTTATGATATCGTAATCACTTACTGATTAGTTTCCATTCATCAATTTCTCTGCCTTCTTTTTTTCTTTTTTCTCTCTCTTTAATATTTCATATCGTATTCGGATGTTATTATTGAACCAATGAACGGCTAAGAACTGCTCAATGACTCTCCCTAGTGCCGAATAGTGCTTCTATGTTCGCTGATCAATAACTCGCCACCGTCATTGTTCGCCTCTTTAGCATTCGCTAATTTGCATTGGACTATCCATCAGTGACGTAACTGATGAGGTCATCTTATGTAATACAATCTGTATATGTATATATGTATATATGTATGTGTGATTTATGTCGTCATGGAAATGGCCTTGGCCAATAATATTCAAGTCTAACCATGCACCATAATAATTAATATATTTGTTTTAATCGTCCTAATAGACTAGCATTATCGAACTGTTATTCACGGACACCTGTAGAGCGGCTACTGATGTGATAGGTTAATTTTACTGCCATTCTATTACACGCCCCTGTGGAATCGTATCCATGGCAATTGGAAATCATAGTCTTAGTTTTAGATTTCATTTCTTTTTTTGTTTTCCCCCTTCATTAATTATTTACGAACAGTTTAATGAAATTTTCACTGCTTCATTTACAGCGGATTTTTGTCAGTTCTGAATGAATTTCTTATATTGGATACTACCGGCACGACAGGACAAGAATTATCATTGAATCTTGGTGGATATGGTTGATTAATCTCAATTAAGGAGACTCGTACTGGGATGGGGGGGGGGTTAAATTATGATTTCGTCGGGACACTTTGAATTGCCTTTCAACTGTCTCTGCTATCAATTAGTTCAGTGGAAATATTCAGTAAGATAAGGCCTCTAATTCATTATATACTTTTATAAATATATTTGTCTGGATAATTTATTTATTGGTGCCTCTCGCCTCCTATGAGGATAGGATGACACGAATAAGAATAAGATTCCTTGATCCAATGAGCTGATCTACTAAACCCTGATCATCAAACATTGACTGATAATCATATGACCCAATTATAGGTTGTGATACCAGAGAGGCATATATTACCATAAAGTGTCATCAACTGATTACATATTTGCTGATTGTTATCACCTCACAAAGCAAAGAATTTTATCACAATTCGATATTCGACAGGATGTAAAATGATTTGACAAATAAATTGAAAATGCGTTAAGCACGTTGCTATGCAGGGGAATATTAAAACAAATTTTATTTGTGTAATCATAGATCTTACAATAACATTGTTAAAGTATTATTATATTTTATGGGGTGGTCCGGGTACTTGTTGAACGCAACACGTTTAATGAGCTGCTTCAAGCGCTTTCTCTGAGAAATATTTTATTAAAATAGCATTATTGTTTATTTATTTATTTATTGGCATTGGTTTAGCTTCATGTGGCTTGCTCATTGGGATATAATGAAGTCGTAAAAATGCTTTTGGAAGCTGGAGCGAACCATTCTTTACCAGACAAGGAAGGATGGAAACCTATTCATATCGCCGCCTGTTGGAATTACGTAAGTTTTTTGTTAATGGATTTGGATGTATATTTTGCCCGCTAAGATTACTTATTAAATATATACTTTAACTAACTGATTTATGACAGACAAAATGTTTATCAAATTAATATTTTTATAATTTTCTAGATTATTTTCTAGGTTTATTTCTTAAAAATTTTTAAATAAAATTTTAAATTTCAAAGATATATTTTAATCTTTTAATTTAAAATGAAATAAAGAAGAAATAAAAATAAAGAATCACTAAATTGAAAATTGCTTTTTTTTAAATTGAATTTTCAGTTTTCATATTTTAAATTAATTATATTCAATGATTTGCACAATGATTTTCTTGAAAATTCACGGTAAAAAGGCAGTGCCGAGTATCAAAAAACATCGTTATATTACTGATTTATAGTCTTAAAGCTCTCTTTTTAATAAATTATTATTAATATTTTTATTATTATTATTATTATTATTATTATTATTATTATTATTATTATTATTATTATTAATATTATTATTATTATTATTATTATTATTATTATTATTATTATTATTATTATTATTATTATTATTATTATTATTATTATTATTATTATTATTATTGTCCTTGAATGTCGATATCAAGTTAGAATGAATGAAATATAAATCTGATAAATTGTAAGGGGGCTGCTTGCTAGCGTCAGGTGGAACGGTTGTTACATCCTGTTGTCACACTCAACTGCGAATTCAGTTGAAATGAGACTAATTTCTCATATTAATTAATATATTCTGGTAATCACTTTTTATCTCCTCATAAAGTCTTTTTTTTTATCAGCTATCTGTTCTGATATATGAATTTATTTCAAATCAATCGCAGCCATTTTGATTATTGCACTTTCCTGCTATTATTTAAATGTATAAATGCAATAATTAACCAATATTTTGTGTTTATTGATTTTTTATCAATCGAAAATAAAAATCAGTCTGTAATCAAATGAGAATCTTTTGTTTCGACCTATTAGGATAACCATAAATGTTTGACACGCCTTTATCCTAGCACTTTATCAACCCTTAATAATTAATAGCTGCAAAATATTGATTAAAATTCATTTGCCTAAGCTTGTCATTTTTAACCCTCCAGAGGGCGCGTTGGGTCTCACAGACCCAGACGATCTTTGATAGTTTTTTACTTTTTACTTTTTACCGTTTTTTTTACTGTTTTGTCTTACTGTTTTTGGCATATGTATTATATATCTACGGAATATATATCTACGAAATATATATCTACGAATCCGTCCAAACAAAACAAATAACCAACAATATATAAACGATCTTCTTAGCGCGCGCTCTGCAGGGTTAAACAAATTTGCTAGGGATTTTGAAAAATGTCAGTTTGTCATTATATTTACTACATTTCAAAATTGTGTTTCTTATACACCTGTTCACATGGAATACAAACTTTTATAATACAGATTTGTGTGCAAACTAATAGATGAGTCATAATTTGTCAGAAATTTTATTTTTTTCATATTATGAATAAACAAAAGTTTTGATTATTTATAATTAAATGTTTATATAATTTTTAAATTAAATTTGATGTTTTTATATTATTCGCCACATATTTTCATTTTATTTATTCATTTGGAGCAAATTCTTTCTACTACTTTGATTGAACGATTTAATTCCATGCAATATTACAATTCAGCACACAAGGAAGTTTGTGCGTTTCTATTATATAAATTTATTGTTTTTTTTTAAATTGTTATTATTCCATACAAACAAGTGTAAGCAGAAAATTGTGTATATTACCTGTTGTGAAGGTGAATGAGGAGTAATGTGGTTCGGGAATAGGTTGATTAGTCGATAAAAATGTAGCAATAACAGTTAAGCCACTAAATACTGAAGCCAAAAACACGAAAATATTTCTAATAATTAACGGGGAATTCAATAACTGTAATATATAATGCATTGATCCGGACGTTAGGATCAATCCTGGGTATATTGTTCCATCAACTATTCCACCAAATGAATACCAAGCTCTTTCATCAAACCAATTGACAAAATTGTAAAATCCATTTTCAACAATAGAATGAGTTGCACAATAGTTAAACCATAGATGGAATTCACGGATTATACTTTCACATCGAATTACATAAAATAAACGTCAACTAAATCCAATTAGTCAAGCCAGTGATAAAATAAATAATGTCAAAACATAAAAAAGTATCTTTTGTTAGCAAAGACGAGGATAAAGTTGTTAATATTGGAATATCGATGCATATTTAGAGAATTTCCATGAAAAGCTTATTATCGGTGCCATTTTGTTTGATTGGAAAAATTATTTCAAAGGTGATAAGTCATGATTAACCATTAGTAACCATGATCAGCCATTATTAGCCATGATTCTGACTATATTTATTTGTAAATTAGCCTATAGGGAATATGTTAATATAATGTTTTGAAGTGTTCTTGGCTTCTAGGGCTGTTCGTCTTTTGAAGTGTTTTTGGCTTGTGTTGATAATATTATCAATGAGTCTGGGAAAAGTTACCAAAGTGGCTTTCAGTGGACTGTGATATATCAGATTTCTCGGTATTAATTGGACCGATATTGTATTGTTGGGTTGATTTGGATGAGTTATTTTATTACGGGGAAAATTGTCGAGTGCAGTGAGTTAATCGTGACTGAAATTGTATCCTTGCCTTCTTCGCCTCCTATCGACAAAAGACAGAAATTTATAACAGTTTCCCATTTTTCACAGATAATAAATATCAAGACGAAGTTTCCTACTCGCTGGTCATTGCCAATTTCTGTGTCTCTGAGTTCTCTCCATCTTCCTGTCTGCTGAGGCTTTCTCAATGAACATCTGTTTAATTCGGATTGACAACGTCGAGTTTCCCATTGAGATAATTAAATATTTATTATTCCATTTATAGTTAAATAACTATCGAAAATGGAATATTTTCAATTTGATATTTTTATTTGTATGTTTATCATTTTCTTTTTTCGCTACTATTATCCCATTTGCACTCGGTGTCCTTTGCCTAATGTCAAACTTTTCTTTCAACGTTTTCTTCATTCCTTTTCCTAATCAAATGATTCCCCGGTATTCATTTATGGGGTTCATAGGGAACAAATGGGATTCGCAGGTAACATTAAAAATCCTAAGGAGGCTTATTTGAGAATGTCTTGGTGTAATTAGACTTATGTAAGCCCATCGAATGAAAAGTCTATATTTGTATTACTTGAAGAACTTAAATAATAGTATCATTCATAGTACAGATACTTCCTACGCATCTTTGTCCTCGAGTTCTTGACACCATTGACCGAAGAGTTTGACCAATATTACCGAATAAAAAATGTATTTTTGATGTTAAAATTTTATTTAAAATTTCTAATAATTATTGGGAACGTGTGATATGTGAAACGTTGTTGATAAAATCATTAAATCCAAAAATTAATGTGCAAGTTGAATTTTAAGCTGAGGGCATGTGAATTGTTGTTGTTGTTGATGTTTTAATATTTTACATGTCTTTGTTTCAAAGTTTTTTCAAAATTTTATATAAAGATATTTAATTAAAAATAAATTTTTTTTTGAATTTTTCTCTAATCTCTCCGATCAATGAAACTGTAAAATATATGGTTGAGTGACGCTTTCTATTAATTTGAATATTGTCCAGTGATGGATAAAGGATTTCAAGGTGAAGGGGATAATTTTTAAAGAACTTTGTTATGTTTTAAAACTTGCTTCTTTTACGAGATAATCATCTAAAATCTAACAAATAATGATTAAATAATGACCGCAACTGTCATTATTGATGCTAATAACCTTTCACATAACACAATATTATTCAATCATTCAATGTCTTAGAATAATACGAGAGTATTTATTTCTGGAGCACAAAGTGACAGAACAGCTTGGATAGCAACACACATAGCCGTTAGGTTTTGGATTCATTGGCGCTTCGGTAAGAACTGGATGCTCTTCTGGTGTAATTCTCAATTTATATCATCCCAGTTAGTAACAATGTCATACCTATTTTGATTGAGCTTCATCCCTCGCGTAGCTATCTTTCTGGTCCATTCCAATAATAACAACTTAATGACGAGATATTCCGATAATAGATGGGAAAACAGCTTTTGAAGAATTATCACGTGGTAATCCGACTTTTCACATACCGGATCCATTATTAATTACTAAGGCAATAATATCATAAAACATTTTGAATATCAAATCAAATAATTTCTAATAACAATTAAATATCAAAAAGAACGCATATTTTCCAAATCAAACAAAATCCTCTTGTATTTTCAAATCACAAAGAATTAATCTAAACAAAATCGATCAAATTTCAGAACAAATACACAAGGAAAATCAAATCTATCACAAAGTTCCAGAACAAAAAATATAAACAGTTTATTCGATACACAAACACGCACACAACTACAAAATTAACTACAGTGAAGTCTCTCACATCCGCCAAAAATGGGACTTCGAAAAAACGTGGCGGATATTAGAATTCGAAAAAACATTTTTAAAAATGTTGAGATAACAAAATCGAATCAAAATTCAAAAGTTTATTTAATAATATCAATTGCTTTATTTATTCATCTGGGAAAAACCAATCGATTTTATGAATAACGTATTTTATTTTTACAAAAAATGCGTGATTGTTATGAAATAATTATGTACATTTTTATAAAAATAAGTGTTAACTGTGCAATATTTATTTTCTAATCACCCAATTTCTTAAATTGCATTTTTCGTCCTTTTTCAAGGCCTTGCTTATTTCATTTAATCCAATAACACCGTTAACGTCAAATTTTCCTGGTTGATTGAAAAAATCTTTGATTACTTGAAAAGCTTGATAAGCTTCTTTTTTAGTGATATTTTTTGGATTACCAGTGTCTTTATCTTCCGCTAAATCATCAACCTCATCTTTATCAGCACAGACACTTGTAATATTACCCTCCTCAAAATTGTTTATTTCTTCTAATAAGACATCATTTTCATTAAATTCTATTTGAAGAAACTCATCTTCCCCTATAGGATCAGTTACATTAGCTATGGAAATGAACTCATCGTAATTTTCAATATGACAATCCTCAGCTAAACTTGAATTTTCAATTATCTCTGACATGTACCAATTTGCATGTCTAAAACAATTGATGATACACATTTCGGTAACTTCCTTCCATGAAAAATAAATAAAAAGTATAGCATCTTTGATGGATAGCTTTTTATAGGCATTAAAAGTGTTCACTCCACTTTCGACTTTTTCTATAATGTCACATAACTTTTTAGATAAGAACAGAGTTTTAAAAGATTTAATTATACCTTGATCCAATGGTTGAATTTTAGCAGTTGCATTAGGAGGTAAAAAATAACCTCTATCGATTTTAATTCAACGTCTATTCTATGAGCAGGACAATTGTCAATTATCAATAAAACCTTTTTAGATATTTTTCCTAATTTGAAATCCCATTCTAAAAGCCAGTTGTTAAAAATTTTAGCTGTCATCCAGGATCTGATAGAATGTTTATAATTTACAAAAAATGAAGGATCAAAGTTTTTGAAACAACGAGGTTTCTCAAATCTTCCAATGACTAAAGGCTGGTGTTTGTGGGTGCCAGTCATGTTGACACAGAATAGCACTGAAAGTCGATCTTTCAATAATTTAAAACCTGTTCGGATGTTTTTACACTGTTTTCGATGGAATTAATTTATAAAAAAGACAGGTTTCATCTGCATTGTAAACATTTTCTTTACCATATTCACTAATTTTTTTTGAAAGGAAATCGAGAAAATTGTTATAATCAGATGAAACCTGACCATACGATTCTCCATGTAATCTTCTGAGTTTCAAACTGTGACGTGCTTTAAATTTTCTTAGCCAACCTTTTGATGCTTTGAATTCTGTTATTTTCAGATCGTTGGCAATTTTTAATGCTTTATTAGTCAATAAATCGTCATTTAAAATTGCACCCACTTTCTCTAATTCATTTATCCATTCTGATAAACGCCTGTCAATGGACTCATACTTTAAGATAGGCATTTTATGATTATTTACATATTCTGAATTTATATCTGATAAAATTTTTTTTTCATTTCTTTTAATGTCATTAATTGTGCGCCGAGAAATAGTTTTTTTAAACTTGATCGAAAATATCTCTGCAACTTTACTATCAGATATCTGTTTATTCATGTTTAGATATCGCAGAACATCAATTTTCTCTTTTATCGACAACCTTGTACATTTTCTTTTTGTCATCTTTAGACTAAAATGAAAAAAATTAATGTAAATAATAATAGATGGAAACAACAATGTTAAAATTAAATATTTAAATTTAAATTATGCAATTAACAAGGAAATTAATAATATTATAACAAAAAGAATGAAAATTCCATCCATTTAAATTAATTTAAGAAATTTTATGTTAAAAATACGAGAGAAGTGTGGCGATTATTAGAAACAGGTGGATATCAGAATTTTCTCATATAAAATTTTTTCATGTGGCGGTTATTAGAGCGTGGCGGATACGAGGATGAGCGGATACGAGAGACCACACTGTACTTGTGTCAGTTAAAAAGCAAGTAAATTATGTGTGCGCACGCAGACGTGAGTAGTCAGAATTAACCAATAATTTATTTATATACTGGTATAATATGTATAATTATCTACGTTAGGAATTGCTCAGTGAAACTCTCACGTTATTTGTCGCGTACAATCTATTTCGCCATTTTGTCTTCATAGTAAGTAGTGTAGAAAAGGTTCAGTCAGTTTTATCATGTAAATACATGTATTCCCCACTTTGACAACAGCTGTTATATGGCATAGATATCAAATTTTGGGATCTTGTCATTGAGTCCAATTCCCAATGGAATCGACTAAATTACAAAATGCCGATCAGAGCCAGAAAAGCTCAAAATTAGTCTGCCATTAGAAATTGGATTGAAAATCATGTTGGAAACTAATTAAAATATAGTAAACTTAAACAAATATCAATTATTGATCAATTATTTATTGATTTATTATATTTATTGATTATTGCAATTATTTATAGTATTTTAAAATTGTTATTTTTTGCTTTTTATTATTTACAATTTTTTATGTGATTAACTCCAAGCTATGAATGTTTATTGTCAAGGGGTCTTCCTAACAATTTGAAGGGTTTAGTTTCAAAAGTAAGAAATATTATTTCCAACTATTATTTTCTTCGATAAATTGAAGGGAATTAGGTCGAAATAAATGTGCTATTACCTATATTTGTATATAGGAGTACTATTATACTTCTGTTAGTCTCATAGGGTAAGCTTCTAATAGACCTTGGGAATATGATATATGTCTCTTGAATAATATATTAAATACTATGCTAAATTATCTGTTAATATTATTCCAGCTGGATATTGTCGAGAATCTCGTCGTGTTTGGTGCAAATATAGACGATACCAACTCCAATAATGACACCGTGTTTGGTAAGTAATTTTCCTTTTCAATAATTTTAATAATGTTACCTTTGCAGATATCTGTGAGCCGCAATTCAAAGACAGGTTGTTACATATTAAAAATAATATTGAAACCATCCGACGAAACTTTGATTTCAATCGTCTTCCACAAAGTAAAAGTTTCAGAAAGAGTCGAGGATCATCAATCCGGCGTTCGAGTGTACGCCATAAGAACATGATGTCACGAAAGGAAGCCAAGGAAGAATTTATTACAATGAATCAACCAGTGGTCCCGGCGACCGAGGATAAAATCGATGACTTGGCTGACAATGATAGCGACATTGATGCCTACAGTGTCATTGAAAATTCCAAAGAGAATAACGTTATTCCGAGAAAGGAGGTAATTATTCTAAAAGCATTCATTAATTGAATAATCAAAGAAAGAAGGTACAATTTTAATAATTGAAATTCGCCAACTAAGTATATTATATAACATTGCTATATATTTAGACCTATGTCATATTAATAACAATTAAATAAAAATATTCAAACAAATTAACAAATAACAGTCGTAATCGAATTGTATCAAACCAAACAATAGTTTAATAACATTTTTCTTTTTTAGAATAAAAACATTTTTTTAATCAAATAAAAATTATTATTTTTTTTAAAAAAGCCTACAAAATTGTTATCATTCTTATAAAAGTTTTTTTTGAATTAATATATAAAAATCCAGTTCAATTTAAATTTTAAATTTAAAAATTGTTTTCATACAAAAAAATTTAACAAACAACAAAATGTTCGAAATATATAGCAATGTTATATTTTAATATACTTGTTGGCGATTTTCAATTATTATTATTATTATTATTATTATTATTATTATTATTATTATTATTATTATTATTATTATTATTATTATTATTATTATTATTATTATTATTATTATTATTATTATTAAATATTCATAACCAAGATCCAAACACCATCTAAGTATTATTTGAAATCCACTAACAAACACGAAGTTAAAAAAACAAGAATTAGAAACCACCTTCCAACGTTGAATAGACAACTTCTTATTCAAAATCTTTACGCAAACTGTATAACATTCTAAATACAGAAATGTAAAACTAAAAACAAAATTGTGTTTGTAGATATAAAACAATTTCCTCAGTCGACAGTTATACAGAACTTGAGAATGGAGATGACGGGCAGCCATTTCAATGTATGTGCCATTGTACCCATGACATATATATATTCAAAACCATGATCTGAACACAATCTAAGCAACAATCGAAAAAGCCAACTTCATAATTTATATCACACATATTCAATCCAATCATTGATAGTTGTTTGTGGATTTCAAATCTTAGTTAGATGGTGTTCTGATCTTGGTTAAGAATATATATGTCATGGGTGCAATGGCACATTCATTGGAATGACTGTCCGTCGTCACCGTTCTCAAGTTCCTGATCATTATCGAGGGAAGGGATTGATTAATATTAGTAAACACAATTTTGTAAAATATTTATTGAAATATTGTTTGATTTCAACTTTTGTGAATTTTAAAAGTTTGAATTGAGTAAGCAGAATTTTATGATTTTTTAGAAAAATTATATTTAAAAAAATTAATGAATTAGTTAATTAGTTTGTTTAAAAAAGAGCAATTTAAATTGATTTAGTTTGAATTTCAATTCTATCTGACGATGACAGCGATTCTGTTAAAATATGTTGTAGTAAAATACAAATATTGGATTTGGTGTTTTTCGTTATATTTAAATCGATGCCATTATTTAGTGACTGCTATAATATTATATTATTATTATTTAATATTATTATTTTTTTTTTATTTTATTTGATCCAAATTTACTTGAAAAAGCCAATGCCGAAAATTCGTGAAAATCAAACCATCGATATATTTACTGATTCACAGTCAAACTGTCAACAATGTCAATAGAAAAGAAATCAGTGGTGAAATTTGAAAAAAAAACTTATATTATTATGATTATTATTATTATTATTATTATTATTATTATTATTATTATTATTATTATTATTATTATTATTATTATTATTATTATTATTATTATTTTTATTATTATTAATATCTTTGTTATCATTAATAATATTCGACATTAAATAACATAATTTATATTAAGGAAGCTCCAAAAGAAAAATAATTAAAAAATATTTTATTGAGAATTGTCAGTTTCTAACTCAATGAAGCCCTCTAAAAAATTATTTTGAATATTTTATCTTTTTTTTAATTTTTAATATTGAACAACTATTTCGTAGTGTAAAGTCAATTTTAAAATCTAACTAACCTTCAACTATTGTCACCATAAATAAGTCTTATAATTGTCTCATTTCATATTTGGATACATTTGATCAAGTTGGAATCCCATAAATTGTTTTCGTCTAAATATTTATACGTAAACTTTTGCCACTAATCACAGAAACCATTTTTCATTCTACAAAGCTTTTGTTTATATCCGTTCCAGGTTCCTGTACCCGTCAGTAATCAAGCAGTTGCGGTGAAAATGTCCAATGAGATTCCTGCCAAAGCCAATATCAGCACTTCCGAATCGAGCCATATTAATAATTCAACTCATGATCCTATCTCCAAGCCAAAGAAAACAAATAGAGCTCCGCTACCACCACAGCCTTCAAGCAGTACATCATCAATTGTTGATCATAACAATCAGTCTCCACATCATTCCCAGCAGCAAGTCTCAACTCCGAAAGAAGTGCAATCGAATACTTGCAACACCTTACAGACAAAAAACGGCGTGGACGCTCTCAATAAGCCTCGCTATGTTTTCTCCGACATCGACAACATGACAGATGATAGCAAAAAGTCCCGGAATAGAAAATGCTGTGCTCTTTTATGATAATCTCAGATTTTCATATGTAATAAATGGTATAATTTTGTGTTCAATTGCTCATGATTTGGATTTTATGTAATTTATTATGATTATTGTGATAGATTATTATTATTATTGTTATTATTATTATTATTATTATTATTATTATTATTATTATTATTATTATTATTATTATTATTATTATTATTATTATTATTATTATTATTATTATTATTAATATTATTATTATTATTATTAATATTATTATTATTATTATTATTATTATTATTATTATTATTATTATTATTATTAATATTATTAATATTATTAATATTATTATTATTATTATTATTATTATTATTATTATTATTATTATTATTATTAATATTATTAATATTATTAATATTATTATTATTATTATTATTATTATTATTATTATTATTATTATTATTATTATTATTATTATTAATATTATTAATATTATTATTATTATTATTATTATTATTATTATTATTATTATTATTATTATTATTATGATCATCATTACATTTATTATCTGTTAACAGTTTTATTCTCTTTATCATTGGTTAATTATTTTTAGTTTTTTTCTAATTTAACACGAATTTCCTGGACTGCTGTTTACAAATGTTTGTTGGCCAATCTTAATTTAAATAAACAAATTAATAAATTTACAGGAATTTATTTTTCATTTTGCCCTTTGGGAAAATTATGTAAACCCTAACCATTATTGCTAGTCTAATGTGGATTGAATATCTTTGTGAAGAAGCAATGTCTTTTGGTAATTTGTTTATTTGGGGAGGGGGGGGTAGGGGTAGGTAATAGACACAGAAAATAATGAAACAGGTTCAACGATTTTTATATTTCAGTAGCAAATGTCCGTGTATTATATATTTGCTCGAACTAATAAGGCTTTTAGTCATTTTAGTTTTTTATTTATCTTTACCTCTACTTTTTTAATAATCTTAAAATTTACAAGAAATATTTTTTAATGAAAAACAAGAGTTTTTATTGATTACAACACATAAATTTATAAAGATTTTCTGCAACATTCCGTATTGTATTGATATCTTCAGCATTCTTTCACTACTAATACACACGACGCATGAAAACGCACACCAAGTAAACATAAACAAAAATAAACAAATAAACAAAAAAAAATGATCCACGACCCAAATTATGTTGGAGACATTTAATGCATCAATGATGTATGTTGCAATTTAAAACAGTTCTTTCTTTGTACAGGTCCAGTTACCATTTTATTACTATTTTATTACCATTTGATATGAAAGATTCAGATGTCCAGAAGGCTTGTTCCAGCAATCATTATTGGACAATTCTTCCGAAATCCACAATATCATAGGTCTTATTCATGCTGAACGCTGGGCTAGGTTGAAATTCCAAGGTTACATAGCAAAAACAATTGGGGAGAGTAGCATAGCTAATTACTTCTTTAAAAATGACATTCTTCCTGATGCACAATTTCTCTTCTTAGTACGGGCTCGTAATAACATCTTGAAACTTAAATACTCGCCTCACCGCATTTAAACCAAAAAGTCTATTCTTTGCAGGCATTATCATGCCCATCCTGAGACACTTGCGCACATTTTTAACCACTGCAGAGCTAGGATAAATGAACGCAGACATAAACATGATAATGTCCTACAAGCTGCAGCAGAATTTTTTATCTCCAAAAACTTTGATGCGGACATTGATAAAGTACCTGAAGGAACGTCCTCCAATCTCAGACCTGACCTTTTTAAATCTAAACGCAATAAGTCCATTCACAATCTTGACATTAAAGTTCTTTTTGACTCAAGGGAAAACTATATTAACGCTAGGAAAAATAATTACGAAAAATATAAAGACCTTGGTGACGAGATTGGACGTCTAAATAAATGCTCGCACACTGTACATGCCCTCGTAGTGAGCACCCTTGGCTCATGGGATAAAGAGAATGATCCTATACTTAGGATCATTGGCCTATCTAACCCGGAGATCAAAAGCCTAGCAAAGAAATGTTGCACTGCGGCCATCAATAGCAGCTACCAGATCTACAGGCAGCATATATACAAAGACTAGGAATATATCATTTATATACTTAATATGTATTCAAAACATCTCTTATCTATTTGTTCTCTATGGTTATTATATTTGCAATGTACCAACTATGACTTTTATCATGAAACTTTATTACTCAAAACATATTATATCTATTCTTATAATTACTAAAATTTTACTTACTTATTATTTTATAAACTACTTATATTACTTAACTCATAACCTTAACAATTTTTTCTTACCTTTATTATATTATGTATATCAATATTCTCGCTACAAACATCACATATGAGTCTTTCTACTCAAATCTTAATACCAAAGCCTTAAGCCTACCGAAAAATATGCAAATGACTACGAACTTATCAGACAGAAGCTATCTCCTAATCAGCCTCGTAACTTGATACCAGCAGGATCAATATTATTGAACCAAAGTTGTCCAAACCGAAAATCAAATGGACCCAAAAGGCTATGGTTTGCCATGATTATTTTATGTACTTTTTCTAGTCGGAAGAAATGAAACACATGACTTATCCCAAATATGAATGGATCCTACAGGCCTTGCTTCACAATGATTATTGACTGCCCAACGGATGCCGAAGAAAAAACCACCGTACTAACGACTAAGCCTTTGCTTATCGTTCAGAGAGAAGAAATCAGGAGTTTTAGAATTTTAAGGGATTAAAATTTGGACACTTCTGAAATATAACAAGGCAGTTTATGTGTTAAAATAAAATTTGATTTTTTTTTAAAAAAAAAAAGAAACTGTTGGTATTTATTAGAACATATAACAGCTTGATGAAATGCGATGTTGATATATGTAAATATTTATATTGCAATACAGTCTTATCAAGTGGTTCCTGGCATTGTTGATCGTATGCAAAAACAAATATCACCTTTGGTTCCATCAATATCAATGAGAATTAAACAAAGAATCAAAATAAATCACAAAAGAAAATAATAACAGTGATAGATTATTACAAGTAGCAGATGTAATGTTAATGAGATAAGATAATGAAGATAAAAATGATGACAAATATGAATGTCCAGCAGGAAAGATTAATGAGTAACGACATAAGGAAAGTTTTGAAGTAACGATGAAGAATAAAAAATGAATGTTGAGAAAAATGTGAGATAACATTTAAAATTAATTAATTAATAATAGTAGTTAAGATACTACCCGGAGAGACCCATGCACCCGAGATTCCATACATGCCTCCTAATACGTGAAATCACTGCCATACATACACTGTCACTTATTGTCAATTTATACTGAAAACCTTTCAAAATCTCTCAAAGCAAAACATGAAAAAACTAAAATGCACCAAAAGAATAGCGGCATATATTCTGATAGTGAGCTGCAACAAGCAAGTTCTAAACTTATAGATTTTCCATGTGCTAAATATAAAGGAGAAAAAATAAATAGAAAACTAAATAAACAGAACAAAATAAATTAATATCTTAAAAAGTATTTTCTCAAAAAAAACATTTCAAAAGCCATCTTGAAAAGATCTTGAAAAAACTCAAACAATAATAATTCAATACTTTGTGAAAATGTGGAAATAGATATTTAATACATTTGTACACCCCCATTGTACTATACGCATTTGAGTAAAAACAGGAAAGGACATTATAAAATTAAAAAATGTGGGGTATGTGATCGAGAATTTAAAAAAAACCTTTGGATATAAACGATGCATTGATAAACATAAACAAAATGTTTTTACTGATTGTAGTGATTTTACAGGCGTTAAGTATTTTCAAAAAAAATTTATTTAAATTATAATGAAAAGAGTTTTAAAAACATTTTTGTTATTTTTTATTTCTTAAAGACATTTATTTAGGAAAAAAACATGTTGTTTAGATATTAAGTATTTGTAAGTCAGTTTTGAGTACAGCTTGAGTACATTTGAGTACAGCTAAATTTGATAATAAAGATTTTTGAAAACTGATAATTATTATTTTTTGAACTTTTTTATTGATATTTCATTAAAATTTCAACCACATGTAATTATCTTCTATACCAGCTGTAATGGATTGTTGTAAATAATTGTTGTAAACAATACCCTAATTAGGTTCTGTGTTTTTTTATTTATTATCATCCCCGTAGCGCTGGGGAAAGGAAATTCAAAAAAACTATATAGCGATAATTTACCATAGTAATTGAAAATTGAAAAGAAATTGATAAAAAAATTTAAGACAGAAAGTAGTAAAAACAAATTTTTTTTTATTTATTTTTTTCACATTACATACACACACCCTAACATTCCCGACACAGATTTTTACAGGAGATTCTGTTAGGTTCTAACAAACCTTTCCTATACACACCAACATTAATTAATATACAAACAATAGTAAACATTATAATTAAATTTCAAGAATTACAACATAACACCAGCTTTAGACAGTTTATCCATGGTATCAAATATTCCATCAGTGATCCATTTTATTGAAGATATATTTTTTTGGAAACGATTTAAAATTGAATGGATTTCTAATTCAAATTCATTAAATGATTTCTTGAAGATGATCCCGATGTTTTATTAATGGCACATTCAGATATAAATATTCTTAAATGCATTTCGTTTCATTGGAAAGATCTTGTCAATCGTCATTCAAATATTGAAAACCTAACTGCTGCTGAATATAAATCTATTTATCACGATTCTTTGAAATGTTCAACAAATTATGGAATTTCAAATAATGTAGCATAACAGATTGAAGACCAATTCAGTAATCTCCAAGACCGTAAAGATTTATCAGAGCCATTGTCTAACAATGACAATCCAATTACCTACGAAGACGGAGATGACTGCTGTTTCTAGATCGTTTTTGTATGAAAAGAATATTTAAACAATAGTTTTAATTTAATTAATTTTATAATATATTTTAAGTTTAATTATTAAGTTGATATTTTTATTAATGTGGAAGTGAGAGGCACTACAATATCCACTTGGTTATAAAACATTTGGCTATGGATGGTATAATTACATTCTAAGTTATTGGAAAAACAAAAGTTAAATATAAATGTGTAAAGTATGAATATCTAAGATTCATCGAATATTTGAACTTCATATCAATAATTTTAGACCGGTGATTCCCAACATATTCTAGCCCAGGAAACATCAAATATAGATTTTTTTTCATGGGACCCCTAAACAAAAAATTATGTAGTTGTTTACTTTCTAAAGTTTAAATTTTATACTATCGCATTTAGATTTGAAGATATAAATTTTGAATTCATATTTTTAACCATTATTGAAGAAAAAAACATTGAAAAAAATACAAGAGGTATTCAAAAAATTATAATTTAAAAATGAAAATGCGGCGAATAAGTTGCAGAAAAAATAAATTTCCAATATAGGAAGCATAAGCTTTGGAATGATAAAAGATAAATGTATCTTAGTATTTTGAAAGGTCCTGAAGGGCAGGAGTTCGTTTTTTTATTTTTCTATTTATTTTTTCTCCTTTATATTTAGCCCATGGAAAATCTGTAAGTTTAGAACTTGCTTGTTGCAGCTCACTATCAGAATATATGCCGCTATTCTTTTGGTGCATTTTAGTTTTTCATGTTTTGCTTTGTGATATTTTGAAAGGTTTTGAGTATAAATTGACAATAAGTGACAGTGTATGTATGCAAATTCACTTTATAAGAATTTATCTGAATTTAATGATGTAAGTATGAAAGGGCTGATTCTTGGTGCATAAATACGACATCAAGACTGAAGGGGTATTTGAATTCTCTGTGAGTAGTTTTGTTTTCATTTAATCTTCCCATGAGGCAGTCGCTGCTTTGCAGATGATGTGGTACAATGTCCAATAATCGTTTAGGATCTTTGAAAGGAGCTAACTTGTTTTAGTTGTTAGTACATTATTATTATTATTATTATTATTATTATTATTATTATTATTATTATTATTATTATTATTATTATTATTATTATTATTATTATTATTATTTGTATTATTATTATTATTATTATTATTAATATTATTAATATTATTAATATTATTATTATTATTAATATTATTATTATTATTATTATTATTATTATTATTATTATTATTATTATTATTATTATTATTATTATTATTATTATTATTATTATTATCATTATTATTTTGTTTTACTTACAATAGTCATCAAAATGATATGAAATATTTTGAAGTTGACCCATTATAGAATAAATGTTTACTTTTGTTGACTTGTAAACATCCGTAATGCATTTTTCTAATTAGTAAACACTATTACACTGATTTTCCATTTGTTTGCTGATATAATAATTGTTTCCTGACATTCAGATTAATTTTTTTCTAGAAAAATTAATTAATTAAAAATTTTTTAATTTCAGTTAAATTTAATTTTTCATTGATTTAACTATGATCCCGTCTGTGTATTAAAACAAACAAAGTTCCATTTGCTAGATTCCATAACAAAAATTTATCATGAGATATCCTAGCTGAACCTCGGGAGCTCTCTGTGGACAAAACTAAATTTGACATCATGTGACACGAATTTCCCCTTGGGGCTCCATTAACTTTAAATTTTATTTTCAGGAAAAAAATTATAAATTTTTTTTAACAATCTTTCATTATGAATTATTATTATTTATTATTTCATTACGAGTCCGCAGATTTTCTTATTTCTGCGGGAGATAAAATCATTGAAATTAGTATATTTCTTTTCTCCTGGATTCTCGGTTGAATTTCCATAATTTGAATTATTAATAGGAAAAATATTAATCGAAAAAGTTTATAATAATAATAATAATAATTATTATTATTATTATTATTATTATTATTATTATTATATTTATTATTATTATTATTATTATTATTATTATTATTATTATTATTATTATTATTATTATTATTATTATTATTATTATTATTATTATTATTATTATTATTATTATTATTATTATTATTATTATTATTATTATTATTATTATTATTATTATTATTATTATTATTATTGTTGTTGTTATAATCGAAAATCACCAACTAAGTATATTAAAATGTAACATTGCTCTAACAGTCTTCTTCAGGCTAAGAATCGTTTTAAAATTAAAGTACAAATAGGATAGCCATATTAAGAAATTAAATAATTTATGGAGATTATATGGTATTTATAAATTTGACGTTAAGGATATTATATTAAATATAAGCAAAATTGCTTTATCGAAGCAGGAGGAATGGGCGTTGGAATTCCTCATTAATCAAGACACAAAAAGAATTGATAAAAATAAATTATTCGAAAAAATTGAAAGTTTGTATTATATGATGTGTGTGTGTGTGTCTAATAAGGATATTGATAATAACTATGAATGTTTGCACTACTGATTATGTTATTAAAAATAAAAAACAGGATATTAAGGACTTTGTGGTACTGAAAGGTCTATCTAAAGAAGATATCAATGATAAATGCAAAGCTTTAGTTATTTTGGACGTTTATATGTTTTATTAGCTCAACAATTTATGAAAATTGGGATAATCTGTATTAATTGGAATTTACCACCGATGAAGGATGAATTGGTTTTGTTCAAACTGCTAAAGGAATTATCAGTTAGGAAAATATGGACGTTGACTTGGCTTAGTCTATTCAATCGAAAGGCTCCCAACTACCAAAGATAAAATGCCAATGGCTCCAAGAATGACACATATTTTCATGTCAAGTTTAGAAAAGAAAATTTCATCATACAATTTATCTAAACCAACTGTGTATAAACGATATGTTGATGATATTTTTTGATGTTTGAGAATCGTGATTTGCATAAGAATATTAAATATATGTGTGAAGAAAAAATGTCTATGATACCGTTTTTGGACCTGCTTATTCAACCAAAAGAAAAAATAATATCAGACTGAAATATACAGAAGAGACACTGATACTGGACTTTATACTACTCCTGATAACTTTTGTGATTATAAATACAAGCGAAATATGTAGAGAGGATTAGTTTTTCGTGCATGGTCTTTATCATTCACGTTTATCAATTCAGTGATCTCTGGTTGTGATGCTTCTTAAAAATGGATATTCTCTAAATCTTTTCTTGAGCGCATGACAAAAGATACCGTTTATAAATGGATTTTGAATGCTCATGATCCTTGAATGGGTTTATCTGAAGGTAATTATCCTATTTTTGATGTTAATATTTTGTCAAATTCGTAAGATGAAAAAATCAGATAGAAGCACACTTTAATACCTTATTCTGAAGGTTTCAGAGAATTCAAGCATAAAATCCTTAAACATGTAGATAAGGCTATATTTAAGATTGTTTCAACGTCTTGCAAAGTTGGTAGCATGTTCACTAATAAGTCACCAATTTCAGTTGGTCTGTGGTCAGAACTCGTGTATCAATTTTCATGTAATTATGTAATGCCACACATTGGAGAGACTGCCTATCATTTCTGCATTCGAGTTCTTGAGCATTGCTGACGGAATGGATTGACCTACATTAGTGATCATTTTAGGAAGCGTACCAATAAAATAATAAGTAATTCTGATTTTAAGATCTTTTCGAAGAGTTTCAGTAATTACTGGGAACAAGCAACGTGTGAGGCGTTGTTAATTAGATCTTCAAATCCTATAATTAATATTCCAAGAGCCCTGTCTACAGGGATTCTGAATGTATTTAAATAATTTAACTTGTATATTTACTATTTGGGATGATGTTGTTGTTTGTTAAATTTTTTGTGTGTAAACAATTTTTAATTTTTAAATTTAAATTAATTTTTTTTTATATTCATTTAAACAAAATTTTTTGTATGAGAAAATTAGCAATTTGTGCGTTTTTAAAATTAAAATAATTTTTATATGATTAAACAAAATGTTTATCAAAATTTTATTAAAATATCTTTTGATACAATTTGATTACGATTATTAGTTGTTAAGTTGTTTGAAAATTCTTATTGTTATTTTGTTATTATTTTGTTGGTAAACGGTCGAAATATATAGCAATGTTATATTTTAATATATTTAGTTGCCGATTTTCTATAAACTTTTACTTCTTTCTTTCATTATTATTATTATTATTATTATTATTATTATTATTATTATTATTATTATTATTATTATTATTATTATTATTATTATTATTATTATTATTATTATTATTATTTTATTATATATTATTATTATTATTATTGTTATTATTATTATATTTTATTATTATGATTATTATGAAGTTTATTATGCGTTATAAAAAGATTCAACTAGCTCATAAAACTTTCCGCATAAAATGACTGTGATATCATATGTAAAGTCCTGTAAAGAAACAGCATCCGATCTAATTGCCCATTGATGTAATTACCGCAACTGAGCGATGGGATAGATTACAGTTTCAATTCACTGGCATACGAAACGAATAAAAATTCCTATTCATAATCCTTGAAAGAGCCTGGAGAAAATCAGTCACTTGACTACAACTCGTTTAATCATAACCTCACCCCATTAAGTGCGTCGAGGAGCCCTTTATTCTATTTGAGCAATTTAACTTGATGTCTTTAACAGTCCTCGAAGATGACTTGATTTTCTCCAGTCTATTGTTACACAAGTAGCTTCTGAAGATTTGTTCAGCCGAAGTCGAGTAGGATAGATAATTTAATATTATTCACAGAAGGCCGCGGTTTGTAGCCGAGCAACGGGGGTATATGCTAATTCTGATTCAGTTCAGTGCAAGAATTGGCATGTTATCCCAACCGTTGTTGACTCGAGAGGAGAGATACCAACAGACGGGGAATGAATTTATTGAAAACAGTCGTAATAGAATCATTAATAGTGAATTTTCCTCTCGCTGTTTATTTCTCGTAATCTCCATCATTGTTAGCGAGTATTTATCCGCTGGGCAATTAGATTTTCTGCTCCCCTTTTTCATTTACGTTTCAACTTCATTTCACTACCAAATTATTCACATCGCTATAAATTACATATATAAACAGTTAAATGTTGGGTTTGTTGTTTGAAAATTTCTTAACAAATTCCAGGTTTTAATACCTCCTAGATTAAGCTAAATAAACCCTCCTTCAGCATTCATGGTTCTAAATACATTTTAAATAATTTTTTTCATACAACTCATCAACCAATAAAATTAATCTAAAATATAATTTAAATAATTCGCGTTCACTTGTGTAAATAACTATTGACATCATCAAGTTGTTCACTTCGAATGGCCGCAAAGGTATTGAAGAGATTGCTATGGGGCGCAAATAAAAATAGACAGAATAAATTTTATTTAATATTTTGATTTTATCTCAGTATTTTATTATCAAATTGAATTTGATAAGGAAAATTTTAATAAATCAAAATTTAAATATAAACAGACAAAAAGTTAATTTTCAGAAATAATAATAATAATAATAATAATCTCTCTATATATAAAAAAGCTAAGGGTTCCCTCCATCCGAATTTTACTTTTTTTTTAATTTTAATATTTTTTTTTAATTTTTCTTTAAAAATTTTTTAAAAAATGTTTTTTTATATTTTTATTTATTATTATTTTATTTTTGGTTTTTAATTATTTATTTTTTTTTTATTTTATTATTTTTATTATTATTTTTTTTTGGTTTTTTTTATTATTATTTTATTCTTTTTTTTTAATTTTTTTTCCCGCTATAATAATAATAATAATAATAATAATAAATAATAATAATAATAATAATAATAATAATAATAATAATAATAATAATAATAATAATAATAATAATAATAATAATAATAATAATAATAATAATAATAATAATAATAATAATAATAATAATAATAATAATAATAATAATAATAATAATAATAATAATAATAATAATAATAATAATGATATACAAAAAAGATTCGCAAAAAGAAACTATTTTGACAAAATTTAAAAGAAAGTTTCTTTATATAAATTTTGGTGTACAATTTTTCTTTTTTCGATAAAAATTACATTTTGAGAGATATTCGATAACAAATGCATATATTATTATAGACAAAAAAATACATATATTTATACATAACAAATAAAAATTTATTCGAACAAGAAAAATTACTTCCCAATCTTTTTTCAAGATTACCTTTTCTCTGATATTTCGAAGAAATAATTTATCAGAAATATGTAAATTACTTTAGGCCAAATTTAGACTAAGATTTATGGCTCTGAGAGCTTTATCAGCGTGAACGCATAAACTGTAATTATTACTATCTGCTTCACTGATGTTAATATTTTCGATTATGTCTTCATCAGTAATAACCGATCTAGACCTTCATTGGCTCTACTTGCACAATCAATTATCTGATTATCATTTATGTTATTCTCTGGAATTACTAGGGGGTAAAGTTCTATCAATGGAACATCGTCTACAACCCGAAAAATAATTCAATGGTAAATTAAAGTTTGGTTCATCAACTGAACCAAAAGATGTTTAAAGCCATTTATTATCGTTTGAATGTTAACCTCATCCCATGCTTCAATGAGCATCAAAACTACATCCTCCAATGTGATAGATTTTGGGCTTCAACTAAATTTTCTTTATTCCTTGATATTAAATTGATTATAAGTTTCTTGCGATATAAAGTTTTTAAGGATTTTAAGATAATTTGATCGACTGGTTGCAATCTTTGGTGGAAAACCATAACAGTTATGTTCATTTGTTCTCCAAAGCAGTGACTGTAATAAAATGGCTTTCGGTGCCAAATGTTTCCGTTCCAAATTGGTTTTTACTTCTGGTACAAATACTTTATGAAACTATTCTCTAAAAGGTTTTCTGGTTTGCCATGCATTTTTCGATGATCGGTAATGTATGTTAGGTAGATTCTCATTTCTAAAAAAACTTTGGATGTTTTGATCGCCCTATTACCATCAATGGTAATGTTTGCTGACCAGTCGCATTCACATGAGACATTACAGTTATCCTTTCTTTACTATTTTTCCTACCTGGTGCAGTCTTTTCTTCTGCAGTCACGAAAGTTTTCATATTAAGATTTTTGAAAATCAATCCGGTTTCATCAGCACTGTTTATTTGTTATGGGTGCATTGTACATTCTTCAAGCTGATTCTTAAACCTCGCAATAAATTCAGGCACGTCTGCATCATTAGCAGATAGTTTTTCTCCACTGGCTTTAAGAATTCGAATTGAATGTCTTTTATTAAAGTTCTGAATCACGCCATTGCTGGCCATAAATAAAATATCAGAATTCAAATGTTGGTGAAACTCTTAAGCTTTAATCCTAAGCATTTTATCATTAACTAAGTTATGCATCAGCCTTTCATTTGACAACCACTGATAGAGTGCATTTTCAATATCTGATAATTTTACAGTAAAGATGCGCCTAATTTTACTTATACGTTTTATGGATATTTTGCGAAAGTCCTGCATATTTTCTTTGTTATTTCAATTTTTAGAAATTGTACTTTTATTAACTCTATATTGCTTTTTTTCTTCGATTGGGGGTACGCAGACCTTTTCGATAGGCTTTTAGATGTTGAATCTCATCTAAGATTAAAATTAACCAACAGAGAACCAAATTATGATGAATTATTATCTCAGCATAAGCAATTTCACCCTTCTCATTAATTACAATAAATTAAGTATAGTATTTTTTATTTTACAATATTTCAGTTACAAAAGTATTTAATTTTTCATTAATGCTGTTAATTTAAAGGTCGTATATATTTTAAAAAAGATATTATAAAAAAATTTAATCATTACATATAATATTAAAGCAAAGGGGTACATTATATAATGAAAATGATCAAGGTGGTATACAGTACCAAAAGTTTGGGAAACACTTATACTATAATTAAATAATAATTATTGTCATTTTTATACCTACATTAACAGTAAATTATTAATGTTTTATGGATTTTAAAACTGTTGCATACTTTTTTATTATTTAAAGATTTTACAACATAAAAATTAAAAAAAATTTGAAGGTTGTTTTTTGTGAACTAAATTTAATTGGAATCAAAAAGGATTTTCGTGTTAGTTTCTTTTTGTGAAGTTTCCTTTTCCGAATCTTTACTGTATTAGTAAAGATTCGATTCTCACTATGGCTTGTTGTGTTCAGTAGAATAATCAAAGAAAACCCAACAAAATAAAATTTAATTATTGATCACTAGAAAATATGCTCCGTCCACAATTCTTTTTATTTGATATTGGTTAGCGGTTTTCCTTTATTTCACTCCTAGATATACACTTTACTCTTCTAATGTAAAGTGGAAAATTTACGTATTTATTGTTTTTATTTATGCAAATTAGTTATCATAAATCATTGTTACCAATGACCTCCTAGTATTTTTATGTACGTCAACCCAAGTATTTAGAAAAATATTTTTAAAATATGTAGGTCAACTCAAATTTTATGTAGGTCAAGTTGAATTTAAAAGTAAGTGCCCGCTAACTCAAAGTAGGTCAAGTAACAAAAATATCAAGCTTAGAAAAACTGACTGTATGTGTGCATGTGTGTAATAAATAAGGGATAGTTCAACACTCTTTAAGAATCGTTAAATTTTATGAAAAATTATCTCGTGAGAAATCGACATTAAAAGTAGGGGCACGCTAACTCATAGTTGATTATTAAGAGTTCCTGACACAGCATACTCAAGGTACCCGAATGTTAATTGTGATGATCCAATGTATTGGTATTAAAAGGGTTATTTTCAAGAGTTTTATATACGGTCAAACTTATATAACCGTGCAGGTATACTCTTATTCAACAATTATCTGTTTAACAAATATGTGTGCAAGATTTTTAGTTATACTATAATAACTACTATTCTTATTATTATTATTATTATTATTATTATTATTATTATTATTATTATTATTATTATTATTATTATTATCATTATTATTATTATTATTATTATTATTATTATTATTTTTATTATTATTATTATTATTATTATTATTATTATTATTATTATTATTATTATTATTATTATTATTATTATTATTATTATTATTATTATTATTAATATCATCATCATCATCTTCATCATTAATAATATACTTGTAATTATAATGATATAGATAACAACATAAACATATACATAAACTAATTTACATATTTGATCACAAATATCATCATCAGTTAGGGAAAAGACAATGTAGATTTTAAATTGATAATTCAAACAAGTTTTGAAAATTCATAAATCAAATAATAATTTGTTTAAATATGTTTAAACAAATATATACAAATTTAAACAATTGAAAATTTCAAATTTATTAAATTTAATAATTTTTATATTTTAACTTACAAAAGTAATCATTTAAATCAAATAAAAAATACTATATTCACTAGATTTAACTTTCTAATTTTGAAATAAAAATTCAAAGCAAAAGTATCCACATCATTTGGCAGATAAGTTTCAATATACCAGTCAATTTTAATAATGAAATACAAACACTTATTTATTATTATTATTATTATTATTATTATTATTATTATTATTATTATTATTATTATTATTATTATTATTATTATTATTATTATTATTATTATTATTATTATTATTATTATTATTATTATTATTACTATTATTATTATTATTTTTATTAAATGATGATTGCTTGGTAGCAGCATTTATTATTTAAAACAATAAAATGATAATTTAAGCCTTTTGCTGCAAATAATGTATTTAATGAAAGAATTTTCGAGTATACGATTGACAAGGACTATCGCATAGTCGAAAATTCTTTCATTAAATACATTATTTGCAGCAAAAGGCTTAAATTATCATTTTATTGTATTATTATTATTATTATTATTATTATTATTATTATTATTATTATTATTATTATTATTATTATTATTATTATTATTAAATGATGATTTCTTGGTAGCAGCATTTATTATTTAAAACAATAAAATGATAATTTAAGCCTTTTACTCTAAATAATGTATTTAATGAAAAAATTTTCGACTATAAGATAGTCCTTGTCAATTGATTGACAAGATTGACAAGCACTATCTTATAGTCGAAACTTTTTCATTAAATACATTATTTGCAGCAAAAGGCTTAAATTATCATTTTATTGTTTTATTATTATTATTATTATTATTATTATTATTATTATTATTATTATTATTATTATTATTATTATTATTATTATTATTATTATTATTATTATTATAATTAGTGATAGTATTAAGTATTATTTATCATTATAATTATTATAATTATTATTAATATTTATTATTATTATGGGAGAAGATCTCGTATAGATGGAAATAAAATATAAATAAAAAATTATTCTAAATGAAAAAATGCTGATATCAAATGACATGAATCTGTGTGATTATGATTAATATTTAATACTAATACCGATTTCATGTACGTTTCGGTGATTATATGGGATAATGGGGCCCAATCCATGGGAATCCGTTTCATTGCTTAATAATGGATTTCATAGCCCCCCGAAGCTAAAAGAATTCAATATTAGTAATTCTATCAAATGTCGAATATAAAAACCTAATAAATGGCGAGCATTACAATTAATATGGGCATGTATAAATGCATGATATGTAACAAATTAATTACAAAGTACAAAGCGGTCCCATGTTAGAATATAAGAGGATTACTGAGAAAGAAATAAATAAAAATAAATAAAACAAACAAGGTCATTTGTGATTGGTTGATATATCTTGAAATATTTGAGTGGACGACTGACCGCATGATCCTTTCACATAACATTCGCAATCATAAGCAATTTCCTTTTTGATCTGTTCTGAAATATCCCATGAATTACAATGTACGTGGTGTACTTATCCAAATTCAAAATGAGAAAGAAATTGTGATTGAAGAATTACTAGCTGCTTACACGTTGTCCACTGACCACAAGAAGACTCAAGCACATCTCAGTATTTTGCATGGTCCGCAAATTGTACGAAATTGTGAGCAATCTAGGATATATCATGAAACACATTTGAACCATAAAAACACAAAGATGATTGATAAGGACGAAAATAAAAGTGTCAAAATTGAATAATAGAAAACTTATCAAGGTATAAAATAGAGATTTCTCATAATAATTATGGGCCCCCGGGAGTGAACGAAACAACAGAATTATTTAAAAGCTAATTTCACCAAAAGAAATTAAAACCTTTGCAGATAATTCTATACATTTTGCTGAACATGAGGGAATTGTTGAGAAAGTATACGCCTTGGTATTAGAGGTTCACTTAATAATAATAATTGGTAACTATTATCGATATGCAATGCTGATTCTTTTGAAACGAATAAATTCAAGATATATTTCCATGAAATTATTTGTGAAATGGATGAGGCTTTTTGGAATTCTCTGAAATTTACAATCTGTAAAATTTACTTTAGAGCTTTGCTTCTAAATATTACTACCAGGAAAACGGATTGATAGAAAGTTTTCTGTAAGTTGGTTTGAACCATCGCCATTTTTTGAAATAGGAATGAGGGTATCGTGAAATAAAACTTTAAAACATTCATCTCGTGAAGTAGTTTTCTGGAAGCGAATGATGTTTACACTTTTTGTGTCCCTTCTATTCGCTGTTTCCCTAACTGTCCTCAAAGAGAGGAAAAAGTATAAAAAGTGTACAAGACATCAACATTTTATATATAAAATATAGATCGTGATGACACCTTTTAAATTTTGTTAAAGTATACTATATTGATAACTATACTATATTGTTAACTATACTATATTGATAATATATAAACAAATTATAAAATCTATAAATTTTAAATTATAAATAAAAAGTTTTAATTATTATTATTATTGTTATTGTTATAATCGAAAATCACCAACTATGTATATTAAAATGTAACATTGCTATATATTGTGACCATCTAACAGTCTTCTTCAGGCTAAGAATCGTATTAATCACAACTAAATGAAAACAATAATATTTAAACAGATTACCAACTAATAATCGTAATAAAATTGTTCCAAAAGATATTTTAATAAAATTTTGAAATATATAACAATGTTTAAACTTTTAAAATTATTTAAAAAATATTATTTTAATTATTTTTTTTAATTATTTAACATAACTATTAAATAAATCAACATACAAAAACGCGAATAAAAACATTCAAATCACACGTATTCACTACATTCTGCACATTGATTTTAGGATTAAAAGTTCTTATCAATAATGCTTCACATATCACACGCTCAAAACAATTATCAAATTTTTTGATAAGATTTTAAAATTATGGTATTGCTAACTTTGTTTGATCTACTTATCGAAAGATTAAAGACAATAAAGCGCATATACATAATCTAGTCAAGGTCATACAGACTTGCAAAAGCTTTGCAACATATATCCTCGTTTGGTACATTGCCATAGAATGTACTAAACTTTATACTTAAAAATAACCTAAAATATAGGGTCTCCAACACTGTTATAGCTCAGCAGATTCTCTTGACACTCCCAGCGTCTGTGGCTAATGGTGAGTAAGGTTCCCAAGTCCATTCTATAAGAAAGAATTGTTGAACTAACTAATTCCCAATATTCAAAGACATCACCGAAAACTAGATATAAAGCATTGAAACTCCACATCATATAATCCTCAGCAAATGGTTGATTAGAAAGATTTCACAGGACTTTGAAAACCTCTTATAATATACTCGATTTCAAAATGTTGCACGAAATAATTACATATTGCACAACAGTTTTTCACATCAGCTACAGAATCAACCCCGTCACAACTATTATTCGCAACACAAACTTGGTTACTATCTGAGATCATTGATTTTGGAAATACCAAACTTTAGAGGAACTCGAATCAGCAGGTGTACATTTCTTCCTTATGAATTTAGATCTTCAACTCAACACAATTACCACATACAAGTGTTGGATAATGAGGGTAGACCTATCGACACATTCGTCCTATCTAAATACTATAGGACTATATATATATTCATTCACCATCAATCATCAATCAATCAATCAATCAATCAATCAATCAATCCAACTCCTCATATCAAAGTCAATTAAAAATGAACATTTGACAATATTGATTTTATTGGACAATATTTTGGTTTATTTTGACATTTTATTTTCATGGTAAACATTATTGTATAGTGAGATAGTGAGATGATCCTATTTATATTTTATAGTACATTATTTTTATTCAGCATGTAAATAATACATAATTAATTATTAAGGTACAAATACAAAATAAAATAATAAAAATTAATTGGAAAATGGAAAATCGATTTATGTAAGTGTAAATATTTTAATTTGGTGTTGACATTCTGAGTTCGGTTAAATGCGGAAAATCATTCGAGTGCTGAGAGTTGTGCAAGTGTAAATATTCAGGTCATGGATTATACAGATGGTTGGCTAAATAAATATTTGATAGAAATTTAAAGTGCTATAAAAATTTAATATAAATAGAGACGCAAAAGATGACAGAACCACCACAAATTGAAATCACTAAATTTTAGCGCAATTTCAAATTGAATTGTCTTAGGGTAATCCTAAACAATCCTTAATAATTTTTTTAAATCATTGCAAGCAACACATCACTCACACAAGAAGACATATATAAGGCACTTACAAAAAAATGGATGAAAATGCACTACTCGTTTTTTTAAAACTATCCGATATCTATATAAAAAAGGTAATTAATAATCAGAATTACAATACGTATAATTTTAAAAACTCTGTTTCAAAAAATGAGAATTTTTCAAATCTAAGAATTTATGGAGATGAAAAGTTCTCATATAATAGTATTAATAATATTAAAAATTTCGGTTTTAAAAAAAATAGAAAATTTTCAAATCCAGTTTTTGACAAAAATAAGAATTTTTCAATTTGGAAAAAAAAATTTTAAAAATGATAAACTATTTTATAAAAATTGATGGTTTTATACAAAAATTAATGAAAGTGGAAAAATGTAAAAAAAATTAAAAAGGAAACACCTAGTATGTTTAAAGAATTTTTTGAAAAACCCGAAATTTTAATAATAAAGTATTAAATAGTTTTATAAATAAAATTTTAAAAATAAAAAACATTTTTCTATAAATAATAATTTAGATAATAATAATGAAAAACACCTCTTTTATTATAATAATTTAAAAAATAATAATGAAAAAACACCTTTTTAATAATAATAATTCAAAATATTTTTTTAAAAATAAAAATGAAAAATTCCTAAAAGATTCCGATATTAATTTGTTTAAATATAATAATAAGATCACAACCTATGATACCAATGAAAATTTTTTCTGTCCCCCTGCGGGGGACGAAAGGCCTTCACGCAGCTCGCCGGCCTTCGCCGACTCACGGAAAATGTTACCCTACCTCCGATAAATAGCCATATACGCAGCTCGTCGGCCTACGGCCGACTCCCAGAAAACCTAACCCCTTTTTTTTATAATAATAGTAAGTATCCCAATAAAGATAAATAAAGCACCATATATAAATGCAAAAAAAGACAATATAATACCCAGTTATATAGTTAACTTAAAGGAATTGGGGACACTTTTTTTAACAATATTAGGGATCAATTCGTTATTATGGGAAAATCGATGTATTACAATTTCCATAATGAATACTGCTTACAGAGTATTTTCATCACTCTTAAACAACAGACTCCTTGGATGGATTAAAAGAAGGAAACCTGATATCTAGAAATCAGAAAGCCATTGGAGCCTCGGACGGTTGTGCAGAGCATAACCTTATCTTACAATTAATTAAAGACTCTGCCTTCAGAACCAAAAGTGATCTACATATTATCTGCTCGATATTTCTGACGCATTCGGCTCAATGCCACATAACCTCATTTGGCACACTCTATCTGCAATGGCCTTGACTCCAAATCTATTAAACTTATCAAAAATATGTATGAGGGCGTAAACACTATCTTTGATTGTGAAGGGGAAAGATCCCCAGAGGTGCCCATAGTTAGGGGAGTTTAAACAGGGATGCCCCCTATCTATGACTCTTTTTTGTCTTGCCATTGACTTCATACTTAAAAACATCCTCATCAGTCACCCTTTCATCTTTAATAACATGAACATAGGTGTCTTAGCATATGCCGATGACATTGTGCTAGTATCTAACTCCTACGCCTCTATCAATTCTGCCCTTTTAGAAACTACCCGTATTGCTTCGTTAGCCAACCTGAGATTTAAAACCATCAAAATCTGGTTATTTTCATATTGATCATGAGCTGAACTATTTTCCAATAAAGCTATATGGGGAAATCATTCCAAAAATAGATGATTCCAATTTGTATAGAGACTTGGGAATTGATTTTACCCACAAAAAAAGACACAACATAGAACGACAGACTTGAAACTGCCGTTAAGGATACTAAAAAGATTCTCGAATCCCACCTCCATCCATCACAGAAAATAAATGCCTTTAAAATCTTCCATCCATTCTCGTCTTATCTTCCTTTCGTACTTGTGAGATCCTTCATGGTGTCCTTGATTCTCATAAGGACAAAATCATCAAAATAGAGAGCCCCAAAAGGGTTTTGACCAGAAGATTCGTAAGCTCATCAAACATCTTTAGGAGATAAATTACTACCAAAATTAACAATCATTTCATATATGCATCGTGAAAATGGGAGGTATTGGACTGACCTCATCCATTGATGAAATATCTCATACAAAGTAGTGTACACCTTGCTCGGGCACTAAATTCGTCTGATACATGCTTCCAAATCTAGTACTATGGAACTTGCACTATCACGGGTAATGGCAATATAGAGGCTGCCTTATCATGGATCAATGGTGATACTACAAAAAACTTTGGTTATAAATCTTTCTTTTCTAAATTCAGGAAATTCCGTCGACCTCTTAAGATTAAAATATGGAATTCATGTCAAAATTGTCTTATTAGATGACATGTACCCAGCTAGGAAATCAAATACAAAGAAAGGATCAATTATTTCTTCTCCACAAATCTCAACAACACATCATCAGAACTCCACTCAATAATAGGCTTAATACATGCAGAAAAATGGATCAAATCTCAAATGCCAAGGACATATGCTAAATCCATATGCGATAGTAGCGTGGCTGACTACCTGGTTAAGACTGACACTCTAACAGATGCTCAATACCTATTCCTTCTAAGAGCAAGGAACAATCTCCTAAAACTAAACTACGCACCACATAGATTAAAGGCTAAAAAAATACTCTATGTAGGCAATGCAATTCCCACCCAGAGACACAGGCGCATGTCTTCAATCACTGCCTGCAAAAATAAATGCAAGAAGAAATAAGCATACACGTGTACTAGAAGCGGTATGTCAATTCTCTTCTTACTATGGATTCAAAATGGATATCGAAACGCACGCCACAGGGAATCGAAACTACCTTAATACCTGACCTACTCATCAGATCATCGAGAAATAAAATTACCCACATTCTAGATATCAAAGTACCTTACGAGCAAAGGGAAAATTTACAAAAAGCGGATGCTGATAATTACGGAAAATATGCAAATTTGGCAATCGAAATAGAAAAAACTCATAAAGTAAAAAACTACATTGTCTACTTTGATAATAGGTACTCTGGGCTCTTGGTACAACAAAATGACCAAGTTCTCCGTAAAATAGGTCTCCTCCAAAACTGAAATAAAAAGCCTAGCAAGAAACGCTTGCACAGCTGCGGTAGTAAGCAGCTATCATATCTTTAGAGAACACACCCTTAAGGAATAATATATTTATATTTATAGTATATAATATCAATGCATACCCATATTTATTTGTACACTATGGTTATTATAAACGTAATACGATAAATACGTAGTTGCTTCAGATTTTCATATGTCTCCCTCATGGGATTAAAAGTGCCTATAACAATGACTAATATATGTATATATATGTATATATGTGTATGTGTATTTATATAGCTCAAATATTTTACTACTATATTAATACTAACTAGTAAGGTTTTATTTGTTTATTTTGTTATATTTGTTAATATCTAATTTAATTACAAATGCGTTGCTATTTACCTCAACTACTAACTCTATCCCCTTTAATTAATAATCTTTATTTACACATGTATATAATTAATACAAATAGTTTGATATTGGCTATGGGTAAATGTAGGGGTCCTTGTAGGGGCCCCGCCCATAGGATAATACGTTTTAGGTGTTCATATCTATAGTATATTAAACCCTTGTTACTTTATACAACATCCTTTCAATTCATATTATATTACAAGTACATCAGCTATTAACGTTACAAAAATCACAAATGGAGTCTTCCTACTCCGATATTTTAATCTTACTAGGAAGCATATGCTGATGAACTGAAAGCCTCCCCAAACTGATAATGAAAAAGAAAAAACATAAACTAAGCCAAAAACCACGTTTGATGCCAGAGTTCCTAACTACAGCATCCAAGAAGATAAACATAAAAATTTCAGATTTATTAAGGGTGAGAACCGTTCTCCCCTTCGGCCTTGTGCCAGATTGATTTTTCATAAAATAAAATTTGATTTTTTTTTTTTTTTTTTTTTTTTTTTTTTTTTACATAATATATTGTACATTTTTACAATTGAATTATAATGAACAAAAGTTTCATTTTATTGAAGGTAAATTTTGATAGTATTAGGATTCTCATCCGTTAAACCATTAATATCTGTTTACAAATCACTAAATAATTCCATAAATTTTAATAAATTGTATACTCAAAACTTATCTTTCTTTTTGTTTCTTATTTAAACAAATTTCAATCTTTCTTAAAAAATATTTTTCGATAAAAATATTTTAAAATTTAACAAAATTTCTAATAAAAAACTTTTAGAATCTTTCCTCTTCCTCATAGATAGTTTGATAAAAGTTTCATAAAGGACTTCGTTTTTATTGATCTATTGATATAGGAATCACCCCCAAGTTGGGATTTCGAATAGAAATATTTGAAACCTCAACACAAACCTTATGTATCACAAGCTTTTGAAGAAACATCTCATGTTTGGATCAGAACTAGGGATTCTAAAAATTACCGACTTTTTCAATACCGGTATTACCGAAAAAATTATTTATATCGACAGAATTACTTGTTTTTATCGGTAATACCGTCTTTTTTTATTCAACTTCTATTATTAATTCTCCCAATTGTTTCATTTATCATTAATTTCTTAACTATTGGTTATTAATAATTAATTAATTTGATAATTTACGTTAGTTAATTGTTAATTACTTTCATAATCATTAAACTTATTAAATTTTATAAAAGATACACAATACAATTTTTTGAAAATGTTTTATTAATCGATAAAATTGGATAACAATGAGGAGGTCAAACAATTTATTATTACATTATTAAAATACATACATTCAAATCATTAAATTACGTTTATTAAACCAAAATATTTTATAAAAAGAAACAGAAAAAAATAGAATGAATTTATTTACAATATTTTTTGTATTAAAATAGGATTTTAAAAAACGCAATGTATCTAAACTTTCGTCCGCTAACCTAGACCTTATTCTCCTGCGGCTGAAAAGGCTCTCTCGAACTCTACACTAGTAGGACGAATGGTTTTTAAATATTGGTAAACCATTTCTAAATGTTTTCCACGAATGTTTTCCTCGCAAAAAGTTTTCATTTCTTTGCGAATCGTAGTTTGTAAATTCGAGCTTTTATTACTCTTTCATTTCGCACATTATAATGAAGATTTTGATGCATTTTTTTTATATAAAATTGTATGTCACTTGGCATATCTTCATTTAAAATAACTTCTTCAGGATTTTCATCATCTTTGTTAATAATAACCAGTTAGTAATTTACAAATATTTATTTTTAATACAAATACAAATTATTGCCTATATCTGGTATTATTAAAACACCCGATTTATATGGCGAAATTATTAATTAAATAATAATGCTAATTATGCGTGCCAGCATTTATACTTTTACTTATAATACAATATATATTTTATTTATAAATTAATTATTTAAATATTCCTAACAATCTTCATTTTCATTTTCCTCTTCATATAAATTTAATTTCTCTATCAATTATAATATTAATTTGGTTATCGTTGTTTTTGAAGGTAATTAAATATGCTGTGATCATTGTGATTTTGTTGTTCTGGGTTGTGTAGAAATTGTAAAACTTTCGAATAAATTGTTTTTCTTTCTTGTATTCTGTTTTCACTTTCTTGTATTCACTTTTTTAATTTGATGCTTAATGCGCTGTTCAATGCAGTTAATTCATCTAACATGAATATTAATACAACATCTGCAGAAAGTAAATTAATGTCTGATCCGCAAAGAGCTTCCACAGCAACTTTTACTGGCTGCAAAGCGGATATATTATCGTGCAATAATTTTAATTCAGCCTGATTAAATGCAAAATCTAGGTTCAAATCGATAATGCTTTTACAAATACAATCGTCTTCAATTTCAAAATTTTCCTGGTCTTGATTTCAATTTCGTCGATTTCTGTTGGTTTATCTTTTTTCTATAAAATTTGTACAGTGCTAATTGTATACCGTGAGCCATACATAATTGGTGAATAATATTTAAATTAGATCCAAATTTGCGCATTACTGATGCACCATCTGTTGTGCAGCCGACGATATCTTTTAAAGATATGTTAAAATTTTCCAATTTATTTCTCAAAATTTCTTCACATTTTTCTTCTGGCATTTTCCCGTGAATTCTGCTGAGGCCGAGGTTCCAAAATGTTGTGCCATCGTGCACATTGATATTTAAATATCTACGATTTCTAATCGATGTCCACTCATCAAGAGTTAAACTGAATTTGATTAACTTGCAAAAAAATAGGACTTAAAATATAATTAACATATATCATTTTTAACGAAATTAATAAATTTCGGTAATTACCGGTTTTTTATTTTGTAATACCGGTAATACGAAGATGTAGTTTTCATCAAAAACCGGTAATACCGGTTTCAGTATTACCGGTAATGGAATCCCTAATCAGAACCACATGCGATTCTGTCTTAAAAACCGAAATATCAAGGTCCGTAAAACCTTCTAAAGGTCCTTGACAATTATGCATATGCCATCTTTGGTGGACAAAATCAAACAATAAGAATAGAACAAATAAACAAGGTTCTAAGAAAAACTCAAATGAAGTCTACATCAATCTAAAAAAAACTAATTCATAATAAAATGAATGGAAGCGAAATAAGCTCATCAATTCTAAATAATACTTAAAATTTCGAAAGTACTTGCAATCCGAGATCAGATCAGACAAAAATAAGCAACACCTAAAAAAACAACACATCAAATGAAACAAAGGATTTAAATATTCAAAAAACAAATAAAAATCCTATTAGAAAAGACTTAACAAAATAGACCTTCAGCTAATGTAAGATCCAAAAAGACATCTTTCACATATTTGGTATGCACAAGGACCATCGGATAATGAAAGAACACTCCTTCACTGTTGCTCCGCATCATTAAGTAACCCGTATCATAATACAACCTCCAATCTATATATTTCTCCTAATTAAATTCCAAAAACTTCCATTTTTCTCTTATATTTTTTCAACGCTGTCACAAAGCAGCTGTACATATCTGTAAATATATGGTCTGTACTTTTTCTGTGGGGCTTTATGCAATAAACTCTTTCTAATATTTTGTTGCGCTTGTTGTTTAAATAAATAAAAAATGTAAAAACAATTAGATATCAAAAAAGTAATCAATTATTTAATAAATATTATTCTATATATTCTATACATTACATCAAAATCACTTGATAAAGGCAGTGCTGAAAATTCGTGAATATCAAAAAAAACATCGATATCATTATTGATTTGTAGTCAAGCTTTTATAATAAATATAATGTCAATGGAAATGAAATCAGAGGTGAAAATTGAAAAAGTTCTTATAATATTATACATTATAAATTATGATTAATTAATTAATTAATTAAATTAATTATAATCCTCCTTGAGAATATGGAATACTTCGTCGTAGAAATTATATATATAATATATAATATGTATGGAAATTCTTCAAAAATGTCTATAATGATTTTCTAGTACAAAAATCCGAAGATTGAGACATATCATGAATCATGATTCAGGTATTCACGGGATATTAATTGATATGCTTCACTACGCCCCCCCCCTTCCTTACTCCCCTTGTTGACTAATAATTTGGCGTATTTTGAACCGGTTGTGATGATATGGGTCATATTAGCCAGCTTGATAATATTTTGCTAATAAATTCCAAAGAAATGAATCTGAAAATGGAAAATGGACCTGGAAAAAAAGAAATTAATTGTCGAATGGAAATTTTTGCAATTATTTTATTAATTTTTTTTTTAACAGAAATCAATATTTTTAATTTTTCACAACATTATTCCTAATCGGGAATCGATTAAATGCAGTGCCGGTCCCATGGGAATTTCTCCGCCAGTCCATGGAAATTTCTCCGCCAGTCCATGGCGATTTCTCCGCCGGTCCGCGACAATTCCCCCGCCCCCAGGTTGCTGCCTAATCCCGGCTTAGAGTATAAAGAGATTAAAAATTCTCAATTACTCAATCGTAATTACGAATTTGGACAATGAAAAGTTTGCAAATTCAATCAATTTATTCAAGCTATTTTCTGTTGATTTGATTGGCTGAAACAAATGAGATTGGAATAGTCCATTTTTTGATTCAGTTTGATTGGATCCGATCATTTCATTGTTGTATTTAAGCAGATTTTGACAATTTCGATGGTATGAAATCTTGACAAGACTCAAAAGTAAGTAAATGAGCTTGGATTCTTTGGTTTGTTTGTATTAAGCCCGCTTATCTAAATGTTTCAATGAGGAGGGGGGAGGAATGAATTTGGCCCCAGGAGACAACCATTTTATTCAAATTCTCATGGAAAATTATTAAATTTTTGTTTTAATATTTCAGGTGGCCATCAGGATGATATTTCAGTTCCTATTTTTGCTATTCATCACAACCGTTTGGACAGATTCCGAATCAGATTGCGAAATTTGCGAGTAAATTATCTTTTATAATTATTTATAAGAATTTTAATATTTTTTGTTTAAATTGATGAAATATTGATTTTTTCTTTTTAATTCTGTGAGTCTTTTATTTGTAAATGTGTTTATATAATTACAGGATATGCGAGGCTGGGGGGTTCATGGACAGTACGGAATGTTGCCTCAGTAACGTCCTCTACAAGATTTGCGAAAGCAATTAGAAATCAGTAAGAATTCTTTCTCATTTCTTTAATCAACTTTATATAATTTATTATTAGAAAATTATTAAATTTTGTTTAAATTAATAGCTTTTAGAAAAATCGAAAATAATTAGTAAATCAATTTTCCTTTCACTCTATTCCTGTTTTTATGAATTTCACTTTAGGTCGGGATAAACGAAGAGGGCTAATTGGGAAACGACGAGGTCTAATTGGAAAACGACGAGGTCTGATAGGGAAACGACGAGGATTAATTGGAAAAGGCGTGGACTAATTGGGAAGAGGCGAGGCTTAATCGGAAAAGGCGTGGATTGATAGGTAAAAGACAATTACTTAGCGGCAAGCAAAGTATGTTTCAAGATGAGTATTAACAATACTTTTGTAATTTTAAATGAATATATAATTATTCCTTCGTTTATTTTTTTATTTCAAACAAACAATAATTAATATCAACAACTTACATATTTGACAACTGTTTAGATATTGTCCTATAAATTACCATTAGTAGTGATGATCTCGGAACCCTTTTATTGCTTCGTAATATTCCTTCCTTATTCTTGGAAACCATCTTCCGACAGATTCTTTAAATGTATGCTAGGAAATCGAAGGAATCAAAAAAAAAGGAAGCGAAAAGTCAAATTACCTTAAATCACCTTTGCAGTCAAACCTTTGAATAAATTTAACCTAATATTAGAAATTGAACCTTCGATGAATAATTTTAATCCTTCTTGGAACCAATGTTCCCTCTAAGCTGCGCGCTTTTAAAAATTTTAAATTAAAACTTCATAGTCTTGTATCAATTTAGATAGAAATCGATATTATTATTATTATTATTATTATTATTGTTATTATTATTATTATTATTATTATTATTACACCAGAAAATTATATAGCACTTCAGTAACTGAGTGGTCACAATTTTATAAAACGAAGTTGTCATCGTTTACTGTCGTAAATTCGTAACATTGTTAAGGTATTGGATGTATTGATTATATTTACATTAATATTGGAATATGAATACGATAATCATTTAAGTTAATAAAATATGACTAGCTGGTAACAAATAAATGGTTTATTGTGAGTTTATTAATTTTACTTGGTGTGCACAAATATTTTACCTTTTCAAATGTTTTTGGCGCCCACAAACTCTTAAAATTCGAGGGAACATTGTTTGGAACCCATTTGCTGAAATTCCAAGACATTTGAAACAAATCAAGCTAAATCTTTCCATAGCAGAAATGTCATAACCAAATATTATGTCAAGGTCGAAATCAATTAATATTTTACATTCAGTAGAGTAGATGGATTGGTCACCGCTGCGAACAAGTCACTTCTGGTACAGTACTAATTTAGAAAAAAAATTTTGAACTTTCTTTTCAAAGTCAAATTTTAAAGAAAGACAATGACTTAATCAAAGTCATTTAAACAAAGACAATGACTCATCTGAGGTCATATTATTATTTAAAAAAATATTATTAGTGCTCTAGCTGTGACCAACTTTTTTTCATAATCTATCCAAAAATTTGGCTATTTTATACTGGGCAATGCAAATCATGGATAAAACCAGGTCTCATAGGCACGACATCTTTATGGATTTTGGAAGCCCATACATTTTTGCAGGTTGGTGATTACATTGGGCGAATAGATTTAAACAACTCTTCATCAATTTGCTTATTTTTAATTAATTTATTCATTATTTCTTTCAACAAATTCTCCTCCTTAAGAGGAGGCTGTATTCCATTTTTCGAGAAATCTCTATTTTCACAAAACATCATTAAGCTTATTTACATATACATCGTGGTCGAGAATTACCAATCCATTTCCTTTGTCAAACTTGCATATATTGATGTCTTTATTGATGTCTTATTGAAACATTACATTCGATCAGAATTTGAATGTAAAGATAGTTTTGAATTTGTTTCCTACATTGCACAATATGATAGACAAAGTATGAATGAAATTATGGTTTCGTTTGATGTTTGTAGTCTGTTTACTAATATACCATTGGTTGAAACAATTGAATTATGTTGCTTGTTATGGAATGAAATATTTCTGAACATCATATTTTGGATAGAAACAGCATTTCGTGAACTTCTTGTATTTGCAACTTCAAAAATCAATTTTCTTTTCAATAATGAACGGTATCAACAAATAGATGGAGTTGCTATGGGTTCTCCTTTAGCACCAACGTGGCTTCAATTTTTTAACAAGCTTAGAAAAGAAAATTGCATCTTTCCAAGGTATGAAACCCACTGTTTATATACGGTATGTGGATGATATTTTTCTTATATTTGAAAATCAGAGGCATGTTGACCCGTTTTTGCATTATATGAATAGTCTACAATGTCCCCATCTCATCATATTCTGTGGCCTATTAACAAAATAAAAATATCTGTATAATGAAATTTTTTTTTAAAATTTTTGTCAATTTTAAATATGACCAGCATTATATCAGTAATATTATTTGTCTTATTTTTCTTTCTAATCTAGTTTTTGTCATGAAACTTTACTGATCTATATTTAAAATTGTAAACGTTGTTTAATTACGTACAATGAAATACATATGTATTTAAAATCTGTAAACGCGTGTTTGATTGTTTTTATTGTGAAATTTTATTTGCTTAATATACACATAACATTAGGTAAGTACATTTAAAAAATTTGGTATTTAATTTTTTTTTAATTTTTTAGTTTTTTATTATTTCAAGCGAACTTATTTTATTATTTAAAATTTACAAATATTAATATTTACTACTGTCATAAAATGAGTGCAAAAAAAATACGAAAAAATTACGAGTGAGAATCGGGAATTTAAAGAACGATGGGAAATTGATTATATGTTTGTGAAGCAGAAAGAAATTTATCTGTGTTTGATATGCCGGATGAATACTACTATATGTAAAGAATATAATCTGAAGCGTCATTATCAATCACAGCATGCAGACAAATATTCGAAATATAATGGTGAGTCGAGAATCGTCATACTAGAAAATTTAAAAAAACAATTTAAGCAGCAAACATCAATTATCCCCTCGCATGTAAGGCTCAGGATGCATCTGTTTATGCTTCTTATGCAGTTGCAAAAGAAATTGCCAAAAAGCCATTTACTGATGGTGAAATTATTAAGAAGTGTGCAATTAAAATGACTCAAGCATTTGGAGATGATAAAATGGCAAAACAGTTCGAGTCAGTTTCTCTTTCTCACCAAACCGTTGCAAGACGAATCTTAAATATGGACACCTTCTTAGTTGAAAAATTAGCCGACATAGTAAAAACTTGTATATATTTTTCAATTGCGCTTGATGAAAGCACCGACATATCTCATACCAGCCAAATGCTGATTTTTGTACCAACAGTGGATGGTGATTTTAATGTTTCGGAGGAGTTACTAAAATTGGCTTCCCTACATTCAACAACAAAAGGTGTAGATACTTATGAGGAACTCAAAAATGTTGTTTGCATGTATGGTGGTTTTGAAAAATGCACTGCCATTGTAACTGATGGAGGAAAATCAATGGTCGGGAAAAATATAGGACTCGCTGGACTGCTAAAACAAAATGGTATTAATTGTCAAATGTTGCATTGCATTTATTCACTAGCAAGCTTTATGTGGAAACATTATGGGATTAAGTTGCACGATGAGTACAATTATTAAAATAACAAATGCAATAAGAGGCGGAAACCGTGCACTCATTCATCGTAAATTCAAACAATTTCTTGAAGAACTTGATGCCCAATATGGTGATCTACTTTTGCATAGCCAAGTTCGCTGGTTAAGTGCAGGGAAATGCCTTAAAAGATTTTTTCAACTTCGTAAAGAAATTAAACTTTTTCTTATGGCTTTTAAACAGAATTGGATTCGTCATTTATAGCCAGTTTTAATGAAAAAACATTTTTAATTTTATTAGCATTTTTAGCAGATATTACCGAATATTTGAATGTTTTGAACAAAACTTGCAAGGCAAAGACCAAAACATAAGTCATCTGGTAAGCCATATCATCGGATTCCGCAATAAGTTACTGTTTGCTTCGGTCGCATTTGATTAACAACAATTTGGTGCACTTCGAGTGTTGTAATGAACTTGCTATCGAAATGCAAGAAATCGGTCAACAATTAAACATGAAAGATTATGTACCCATGTTGGACAAATTGGTTGAAGATTTTGATGCCAGATTTTCTGATTTTGATGCAATTAAACCAGAACTAAAATTATTTAATAATCCGACTACCATCGACGTTGAAGAAACCGATATTAAATATCAAATGGAATTATGTGAATTGCAAGCTGACGAATTTTTTAAATCAAGGCTGGAGACAGGGGTAAATTTATTCAAAATGTTTCCAAACGACAAATATCCAAAATTGCGCGATTTGGGCTTAAAATTAATTTCTATGTTTGGTAGTACATATATTTGTGAACGAGCATTTTCTGACATGAAATATATCAAATCTATATATAGAAATTCAATGACCGACAAAACACTGGAAGAAATTTTAAGAATTTCCTCAACTAAAATTGATATAAATATCGAAGTTCTTGTAGCTGCCCATATAAATAAGCAGTTTTCACATTAATAAATATTATGTTAATATTTTTTTTTCTTTTTTTTCTTGAACAATGAACTAATAAAATACTAAAAAAAATTATAAATGACTTTTAATTAAAATTTATAGTATATGGCCCGCCAAACCTACAAAAAGATAAAATTGGCACACATGTACAGAAAAGTTGGACAGCGCTGGTCTACATAAAAACATTGTATTCATATGTGAAACGAAGAAAAAATCATAGCTTGCTTTCTTGGATCTGTTAATACAATGCAAAGAGAAACACTATGAGACAGAGATTTATAGAAAACCAACTGATACTGGTCTCTATACTTTTTCCGAAAGTTTTTGTGAATTCAAGTATAAAAGAAATATGGTGAAGGGTTGATTTATCGTGCATGGTCTTTGTCTTCTACTTTTAAAAATTCAGTAAAAAGTGTTGACATATTGGTTGAATTGTTAATGAAGAACGGTTATTCAAAATCCTTTTTAGTAATTATGGTGAAAGAGACTGTTGACAAATTTATTAAAAATTCTAAGGATCCATGTTTAAGAAAATCTGTGGTGTGATCTTGTTGAGGTATGAGAGTCTGATGAGTTAAATAAATTAAATAGTGTGAGCAAGGATGATGAGCCTAAATTTGTGTTAGTATTTGCCGTACTCAGAAGGTTTTAAGGATTATAAAGTGAAGGTAAGAAAGCAGTTAGGGAATTTAAACTATAGGATAGTATCAATATGTTTATTAATAAGTCAAAAACTCCGGTTGAATTGTGTTCCGATCTCGTTTATCAGTTTACATGTAATGGGTGTAATGCCACGTACATTGGAGAGACTTCCCGTCATCTCTGTATTCGAGTTCGAGAACATTGTAGACCGAAGGCTTTGACCCATATTGATGAGCACAATAAGGGCTATAAGATTAAAATAGGTATGTCTGATTTTAAAATTTTATTAAAAAATTTCGATAATTATTGGGAACGTGTGATATTTGAGGCGTTGTTGATAAAATCATTGAATCCGAAAATTAATGTGCAGAATGCAGTAAATACTTGTGTTTTAAGTGTTTTTAAATAAGTTTTTAAATAGGTTTTCTTATATTGTATGTATTGATTGTTGTATTAAATTAAATAATTAATAAAAATTTTTAAATTAATAAATTAAATTTTAGATGCTAAAATTTTAAAAAAATAATATATTAATTTAAGTATAATTTTTTAAAAATAATTAAATGTTTTTATAAAATAAAAAACTTTTTTTATATATAAATAATCAAAAAAACGTGGCAATGATTTAATAATACAGAAACGCCAACTCAATAAATTCAACATAAACGCGATATATTTCAATTGTACAACAATCTTCGTCAGGCCGCAATCTGGATAATCAATAATAAGACATAAAATATGCAATATCTAAACATATTAACTAATAATAATCATCTCCAAACTGTATCAAAATTTTAAAAAAAATATTTCAAACAAAAAAAAATATTTAAAAAACCAAACCATATTTAACATAGCCCCACATACATATTATTTTAATTTAATAACATTTAACATTCAACATAAAATTAACAAATTTAAAAAATTACATAGTTTACAAAACACAAACATAATTATACCACAAACACGACTCCCAACCTTCATACCTTCAATTACTTAAACACATTCAAAATCTCCGTGGAACGGGCAACTTGATCATTTATTTTTGGATTTTAATATCTAATCAACAATGCCTCACAAGTTACTCGTTCCCAATAATTACTTAAACCTTTTGAAATAATTTTAAAATCAGAGATACCTATTTTTTACTGACACATTTCCTAACATGATTACTGAATATTAGTCAATCCTTTTGGTCGACAGTGTTCAAGAACTCGGGTGCAGAGATGACGGGCAGTCTCTCCAATGTATGTGGCATTACACTCATTACATGAAAATTGATACACGAGCTCAGAACACAAACCAATTGGCGTTGGACATTTACTAGTAAACATACTGCTAACTTTGCAAGAAGTGGAAACAATCATGAATTGATCCTTGTCTACATATTTGAAAATTTTATGTTTAAATTCTCTGAAATCCTCAGAATAAGGCAATACTAACACATATTTCGGCTCCATGCGATTGGATCGATTCCTTGTCACTTTCCGAATTTAACATAGTACTTTCCTCAGGATCAATAGGTACCTCAGATTCAGACGTACGCATACCAACGTTATCAGCTTTAAACATTAACTTATCCACGGTCACTTTTGTCATTTTCTCAAGAAAAGATTTAGAGTAGCCATTTTTAAGTAACAACTCAACCAATACATCAATACTTTTTACTGAATTAGCAAACGTGGAGGATAGTGGCCACGCACGAAACACTAATCCTCTCACCATATTCCTTTTATATTTAAACTCACAAAAACTATCAGGCGTTGTATATAAACCAGTATCCGTCGACTTTCTATATATTTCAGTCTCATAATGTTTCGATTTACGTTGAATAAGTAAATCTAAAAACGCAATTGATGACCATTTTTCTTCTTCACATGTGAATTTAATATTCTTATGCAAATCATTCATAAAATTTAAAAACGGCATTACATGCTCACGACTCTCAAACACCAAAAAATATCATCCACATACCGTTTGTACACACTAAGTTTAACAAGATGGCATGAAGACATTTTCTTTTCCAAACTAGACATAAAAATAGAAGCCATAGTTGGGCTAATGGAGAACCCATAGCAACACCATCCACTTGTTTATACCATTCATTATTAAACAAAAAGTTAACATTCGACGTTGAAAATTCAAGCAATTTGCGAAAAGCAATTTTATCCATATTCTTATGTTCAGACTCATTATTATTTCACATTTCACAACATAAATCAATCGTTTCCGCCAATGGAACATTAGTAAAAAGACTACACACATCAAACGAAACCATCATTTCATCATCAGAACTTTTCTTCAGTGCAGCAATGAATGAAGCAAATTCAAAGCTATCCTTACATTCGAACTCAGACTGGATTGTTTCCACTTCTTGCAAAGTTAGCAGTATGTTTACTAGTAAATGTCCAACGCCAATTGGTTTGTGTTCTGAGCTCGTGTATCAATTTTCATGTAATGAGTGTAATGCCACATACATTGGAGAGACTGCCCGTCATCTCTGCACCCGAGTTCTTGAACACTGTCGACCAAAAGCATTGACTAATATTAGTAATCATGTTAGGAAATGTGTCAGTAAAAAAATAGGTATCTCTGATTTTAAAATTATTTCAAAAGGTTTAAGTAATTATTGGGAACGAGTAACTTGTGAGGCATTGTTGATTAGATATTTAAATCCAAAAATAAATGATCAAGTTGCCCGTTCCACGGAGATTTTGAATGTGTTTAAGTAATTGAAGGATAAAGGTTGGGAGTCTTGTTTGTGGTATAATTATGTTTGTGTTTTGTAAACTATGTAATTTTTTTAAATTTGTTAATTTTATGTTGAATGTTAAATGTTATTAAATTAAAATTTAATTTTAAAATAATATGTATGTGGGGCTATGTTAAATATGGTTGGTTTTTTAAAATATTTTTTTTTGTTTGAAATATTTTTTTTTTAAATTTTTGATACAGTTTGGAGATGATTATTATTAGTTAATTTGTTTAGATATTGCATATTTTATGTCTTATTATTGATTATCCAGATTGCGGCCTGACGAAGATTGN
>CAUHTR010002296.1:0-61032 GCA_959609185.1 Schmidtea polychroa
GAAAACAAATGTAATAGATTGAAAATGTAATTGATAGTAGTTATATCGAGTTGTGAGTGCAATACATTACATGACACGTCTATATATATATATATATATAATTCAGATACCACATAAAAACTGAGAATTTCGAAAATCTTTATATATTAGTTAATCCTTGGACAATAGGACTAGGGCATGCAAAAAACCGGGATCCCGGACCATTTAGAGCCGGTTTTTAAACCCGGGTTTGATTGTTTAAATTCCGGTTTTACGAAAGTAATATTATATAATAATATCCACATATAATATATTGTCTGTATAATATAATAATTGAACATTTCTCTTTCAAGTTCTATTCATTTTTAGTTTTAATTTAAATGATTTCTAAAAAGAATAATAAAGATTATGAAGATTGAAATAAAAGAAAAATAATAGAAATCAAAATAAGAATTCCATTATAGGAGCCACGAACAGATTAAAACACACCAACATTTCATATATTATATATATCCCAGCGGTATTATATGATGAAACAATTTATTCCAAAAGTATTTTTATACCTTTATATTATTTTTACAGATGGATAAAATAATATCGGATTATTAAAATAACTCGATTTGGAAAAAAAGTAGTCCGGAACTCAAAGGGTTGAGCTCATGAAACAAGACATTTAAACAGTTTTAAAAAAATCCATCAGAAAAATATCTGTGGATAAATCCTGGAGTAATTGTTAGGATAATTGTTCACCATTGAACCATCACATCCTCATCTCCAACGTTTCACTTATTACTTCAGCTTTATTCATCATATACTATCATTTTTACAGTTAATTGCTAACCCGCGACATTGGTGGAACTGATTACCCTGGTTATGCGAGTTATTGTTGTATAAAAATTTTTAAAAGTATTTCAAATGTATTCTTTGAATTAATTTAAACTTATTTCAGTTATTATTTTCTTCAGTATTTCTAAATAAAGTTACTGTTTAAAATCAAAGATAATCCTATCAAACATTTTCAGCTTTCATTTCGTTTCTAACAACTTTGATTCATATATAAATAAAAATAACTTTCAGACGCTTTATTAACTTTCTTTTTGAATCCTCTCTTTTTTTTAGGAAAACCGTAGCAGAAAATTGCATTAAGATGGCCGCTAAAATAATAGCTCCAGCAATTGAAACCAATTTCAGTGTCGGCTACGACTGGTGCATAGATCAGGTTAAAATGTCCTTGTACCACGAAGTTGCCCACTGTTTGGAAATTGACAAGGCCATAATGTACTTAAAACAGAAGGATTTCAATCAAGTATTATTTATATTAATTAAATATTTCATTGCGTGTTTTATCCATTTTTTACCGATTGTGTGTAAATTGCAATTTCTTTTACTTTTATTAATACTAGGGTTCGGATGGATCTCTTCATTTAAAGGTAAGATTCGGCATGCAAGCTGTGGATCATTTGATTTCTCGTTTATGCTTTTTGAGTTATGCAATGTTTTTCAGTTTTTTTCAATTTTATACAATATTAATTTTTGAACAAAAAGGTAGAGTATTAAATAATATTATGGTTTTAATGTATTTTATCGTAAAAATTGTATAGTAAGCTGGATTATTCATTAACTTGTATTATTTTAATCTCTTATATATAGACATTACAAATGATTGGAAACTTTCGAAATTGTATTAATCAAAACAATGTATAATTAATTTTCCATCACTTTGACTGACAACGCAATCCAGGTTATTGTTAAAAACACATTATTAAAACTAATGTTTTTTAAACTATTATCACTCAGGTCCCTACAATTTCCCTGACATTTTGACAATCTATTGCATAATGTAAATTTCAAAGGTAAAATAGCAGATCTTATAATAGTATTGTTTACAATACGATATTTTATTATTGGTTTTGTCTCGTTAATATTAAAGTTTAGAAAAATACATAAAAATTATAATTTTCGGTCCCCTGTGAAAAAACTCAAGTCTCCTAGGGACCACCGGTCACAGTTACAAAAGCACTGATGTGAATGACAAATTTGAATGATATTGCTAGTTTAAAGTTTTTTAATGACTCACAAACTACTTTATCTTAATTTTCTACTATTAAGAAATTTTTTAATTGTAATTTTTAGAGCCATGTATGCGATGACGTAAATTTTCACAAATGTTTCTTTATTTCTATTAAAACTTACTAAATTTCATTCTTACCAAAATACGTAATATACAGAATTTAATTTATGTTTTTCTAAGAATTTGTTTTACGTTTGGGTCGTTAACCTCTTTTAATTATAATTTATCCAGTATATGCTCGAAATCAGCATCTAGTACCCGGTGATTATTTCTGTAAAAATCCCATGCTCTTCAAATAATACACAAACGTTTACCAATCTTTTATTTTGATAATTTATCTTGATCAACTGATAAATTATCAAAATGAACAACGAAATACCGATACTTTTTTATTCAACTTCATTTTTGCTATATTTACCACGAATTTTTGTCTCAGACTTTACTAAGAGTTGCTAAAAAACTGTAACGAAATTAGTGGTAAATACGAGGTAAAATTTTTATCTCAAAAAAAATGAACAATAATGGAATTGAAAAAAGATTGTAGTGAAAAAAATAAAAGATTCAATAGATGTGTTTATTAGTTTCGGCTCATTTAGATTAGCCGACTGTCTAAAATATATAATATTTCAACTTACTGAAAATAATTGCATTCCTCTCACAATCACACAAGCGCCGCAATCATAAAGAAATTATTTTAATTTTTTGAAACTTTTTGAATTAAAAAAACATTTAGTGCAAATTTGTTTAACTTAATTTAATAATTTTTAACGTTACATAAATTTTTAAAAATATTTTTACTGAAATCATAAATTTCTCCATTTATTACTTATGCTTTGTTAAAGTCATTTTGTTGAAAGTTTTAAAGTTGAAATTATTTTCTTATAAACACAAAATAAATATTAATTTGATGTTCTTTTAACCTTTTCGCGAAGTGCTATTTTTCTATTAAATATGTCTTTAAGATAGACAGTTTTCTATAAACTTCGATAGTTATCAAGTATGCAAACGTTCGTGTTCTCACTATGAAATAAGAACCACTAGTGCCAGATTCATACATGACAAATAAAATAATAGACAAGTTTAAACTTACCTATAAACAAAAATAAACATATCTAACACATAAAATGGATGCGTCCGGCATTCGTCGCTTAAATATAATGAAATCGGATAAATACGGTCTTCGACTATTTGTCACGATTTTTTTCAAGGGAATATACGGTTTACAGCGCGAAATTTATTCCTTTTAAGGTATCTCTTAACAATTATTTATTATATTGAACAATGACAAAAAGTAATTGCAACAAATGACCTGAAGAATATTATCTACGAGTATATATATATATGATTGAGAATATAATGAATAAAAAATAATTTTCTAAAATTGTGTAATTTCCTTATTTTCTTATTCTTCTTTAAAAATTTATCTTGAAAATATTAGCTTTCTGAAATTAAAATATTTATTAATAATAATTTAAATATATTAAATTCCTGTCTCGTGTATTTCTTTTTATTATTTTCTCTATATAATATCCCACCGTTTTACCCCTATTTTACATTAAATACCAAATTAAAACATGTCAAATGGCGACGAAATGAGAGATTTTATTATAATTTCACTGCATCACTTTTCAGGTAATTTTATGAAAATCAAATAGAAAACTATTCAGTAGAGGAAAATAAATAAATTTTGTTATTATAAATGGTTATGTTTGCACATAGGATTTATCGACACATGCATGTTTTTGATGAGATTTTTAATGTTTATTTCATTACACTTTTCGTTTTCAGGCCATTGAAACGCTGAAATCATTTGAACGAAAGGATACTAAAGTTGCCTCAGCAGCATCAACGAATTTATCATTCCTCTATTTTCTCGAAGGCAATTTACAACAAGCTGATAAGTATGGGGAGTTGGCGTTGAAAAACGACCGATATAATTCTGCTGGTATGACTTTTCCTCGTGCATTTTTTGCATATTAAGTGCTTTCATCTATTTAAAATTAATTATTCGTAATTACAAATTATTATTTAATGATAAGCATCTATCAATTTCAATTTCAGTTACGGCTGTGCTGAAATTTGGCATTTCTCACATTCCTTTATCAATTATGGAAAACTATTAAATTAACGTTTTAAATGTGTAATATAAAATGTTAAATGTTTAAGTTTAAAATAAAAACTTAGTATGTTAATGCTAATGAAATTTATGATGAATAAAATCTGTCATTCTGAAAATACTTCTCAAATATATTGTGTGTTTAAATAATATTGTAAAAAATATTAAATTTTTTTTGAAATAAATTATTGGAAAATTGTTATTTTATGGACGTTATAAATACGAAATTCACGGTAGCTGATAATAAGATCGCAACAATCGGCTAGAAAGGTGATGGGAACTGTTTTCTATGATATTTATTGACTAGTCAGCCTTTTCAGATAGTTTAAAAAAAGAATTCAAAGCAAAATAACCACATTTGATGAAGAAAAAAGTAATTTTTCATTACGACAATGCACCAGCACACCAAAGTGCAATTGCAACAGCAAAATTAGTGAACTTCCATAATGAATTTCTTATCCATTCACCATATTCTCCAGATCTGGATCCGTACGACTGAAAATTTGAAACTAATGATAGAAATTCTTAAATTATTCTAAATATTTTCTTTGGTTTTGGATTCGGTCAACTTTCTTCTAAGGAAATTTATTTAGTCCCAGTTTTAGTTCGTTTCTCTGTTTTAAACATACGTAAATTTGAATCCAAACTTTTAATTTTTTGCTTCTCAGAAATTTTATGTGCCATCAACTTATTATTGAAAGTGATTTATTCATTAATATGTCTCTGTTAGCGTCGTTCCGTGAGATTTTGTTATCGTTGTGAATAATAAGAATTTCCTGTTTCGTCCGACTGAAATAATTGAATTTTCAATATATTGAAACATTATAAATATTTCAAATTGATTTACTGGGTAAACATTTGAAGAATTGACTTTGACCATTCCGTATTCAAACTAAACATACTTTTAATCCTCAACCACAATCGTGTCTTATATAAATTCAGCATTTTTTCCTGTTTTTAATCAGCATATTTTTTTTGAAACTAAAATTTTGCTTAATATCTATTTTTATTTTTATTATATTAAAAACGGAACATTAATTTTTTTATATACAAAGTATAAAATATGTGATATGTCCACGTAAAACTTCCAAAGTCTGAAGCTACAATTATCATAATAAATATGACTATTCTTGAATTACACGAATATCATGTTTCCTATCTAAAATGTTATCTATTCTAGTAACAGCAATTAGAAATGAAAACCTGTCATAAAAAGCTGAGGGTGTCCAACGCCCAAAGCTGCAAAAATTGAAATTTTCATCAAAGAAAATAATAAATTATGTTAATATTACTTTTAATAAACTCTAAATGCCGAAAAATGCAGCTATTGTATATTTTGATATAAATGTGGATCAGTTAGAGAATGATTAAATATTGTGAGGTTACATTTTAAATTAACAAATTATAAATTTAAAATACTAAATGAAAATATTAGTTTCTTATAAAAAAGTTAAATAAAAAATTAACAAAATTTGGCTTGATGTAAGCATACTCTTATTTTTCTAAAGTAAAAATGAAAATAGGTAATTCCATGGGTTATTTTATAACCCTTTTAGAATTCCGAGTTCTAAAAGTTCAAATTTAGGATTTTTGTTCGATTCCTTATAATCTACTTTTAGTTTTTCCTATATTGTATTTATCCTGAAAAGATTTTTAATTTATAATTAATATAATTCGATTAAAAATTCATCTATTAGTGAAAATTAAAATTCAAAAATTTACTAATTATATCACATCTCGTACTTTTAAATTTTATATATTTTTTAAAGTTTTTGCCATTTTTTTAAATTTAATATTAAATCAAATACAGGCAGGAAATCTGTACAAGTTATCAATTAATGATGTTGATGATGTACATTTCAAACGGCTTCTGATTTTTAATATATCATTTTTTAACATAAAATTAAAACTATTTTTGGCAAAATCTTACTAGTAGTGGTTTAATTTCTTTAATTAATACTTAAATAAAATTCAAATTATTAATTAGTTTGAATTATTTTTCAAATCAACTTGAAATAAAATTATTTGTAATTATTTGCTGTTCAATATTCGTTGCATATATTTGTAACTTATTTAGTTGATCCATGTTTCAAAAAATTTCCTATTGTTTATTGTAACATTTTTATATTGTTTATAAGCTTATAAACTGTTTATTAATAAAGCATGGAATCATCATTCATTTCCAAAGAAACTGATAGTTTAAGTAACAATGAAATAAATATAAATAAGATAATAATAATATTAATAAATAAGTAATTATTTTTACATTTATTTAGCTTTGGTAAATAAAGGCAATGTGCTTTTTCAACAAAAAGATTACGAAAAATCTCGTGAATATTATCTGGAAGCTCTTCAAAATGATAGTTCTTGTGTCGAAGCTCTTTACAATATGGGTTTATCGGAAAAGAAAATGGGTCGATTCGAAGAAGCTTTAGATTGTTTTTTTAAACTACATGCTATCTTAAGAAACAATGTCACCGTTATTTACCAAATTGCTGATGTTTATATGAAATTGGAAGAAGTTCCTAATCAATCTTTGGAATGGTAAAGTTAATTTTAAAAAATAGTTATAGCGAAATGTCATTCAATATTATATAAGTTATCATTACACTTGATAATTAAAATAAATAAATAATAATAATAATAATAATAATAATAATAATAATAATAATAATAATAATAATAATAATAATAATAATAATAATAATAATAATAATAATAATAATTGTTTGCCGCGACAATATCGCATTAATTATCTTCATTATTAATCTTAATTAAACGAAGTTAAACTCTCCACAAAAATTTATTTCACAACAGAAACTGCGCTTTCATACTAGGACATTAAAATAACATCTGTTATATCTAAAGTTTAGCATGTCAAACTTGCGGCCCGCGGGCCGCATTCGGCCCACTTGATATATCAGTACAAGAAAACAAAACAAAACTTGAAAATAAAATTCAAAGGATGAACTCCAAATAGCGTGTATTGTAGAGATAAACCAAACAAATTTGGCTTACAATTTTATTCTTTGTGCGATTCTGAATCATCTTATTTGCTTGATTTTCAAATTTGTGGAGAAAAAGAAACATTGAATAATATGATAACTAGAATGTTAAAACATTATGCAAACAAATATCATGTTTTACACATGGATAATTATTATAATTCTTTAGCATTGTCGAAATCTCTTTTAGGAAGAAAAGTACACACGAACGGTACTTTAAGATACAACAGAGGAGTACCTAGACAGATTATTGATAATTTACCGCCGAAAAATAGCTGTATTGTTGTACTTGGGAAATGGAATTTTCTATTACAATTTTAACGATAAGAAACATGTTAAATTTGTGTTTTGTTCGTGTTTTTATTTATATTGTGTTTATTTTCTGAACATATAATCATGTTTTTAAAGCAAAGAAAAGTAAACAAAGAGTGTCCGGTGGTACAGAAAAACAGGATACGAAATATATATCAGAAAAATATATTATGCGGTCCACATGATGTGCAATTATAGTAAATGTGGCCCTCTGTATAAACCTAGTTTGAAACCCCTGATCTAAACTATCATATTGGAAGCGATTCTTATTTGATTCTTAATAAATGCCAATTAAATTTAAGATATAGTTTAGAGTTAAAATATAATATTTATTAATTTAAATGTTTATAAATGTAATAGAAATATTTATTGAAAAGTTTTACATCCTTTGATATTATTTAAATGTTTAATAGCAATTTGTTACCTTTTTATTTCAATTATAATTTTATTCTTTCTATAATAATAATAATAATAACGGGCTTTTTACAATATTATAGGTTTATGCAACTTCACGGATTGATTCCAACAGACTCAAAATTGCTTCAAAAACTTGGAGAAATTTATGACGAAGAAGGAGATAAATCTCAAGCATTTTCTGTCTATGTTGATGTACGTTTTTTACTTAATTAAAAGTTAATATTTTTTGAAAAATAATATTTTTGTACAACTATGCATCACCAATTCGAAGTTAGAATTACATTTCATTTTGATCATAACTGTTGTTTTTGACATCTATTTGACAAATATGTCAAGAATGATTTTTAATGTTTTGAATTGAATTATATATTTTATAAATTAACTTTGAAGTAAAAAAAATAAATATTCATAATCGAATCAGCAATATCAAGCTTTTCCGACTTGGGTCCCACCAATATCTTTATTGTGGCCCCCAGCGGATAATTTTTTTTAAATAGGTAATATTGAATAACAACTTATTTTTAAAAGTTTAAAAGAAATTTATTAAAATAATTTCTAAATCAAAACAAATTCGAATATTTTAGAATATTAACATAAACCAAATTGTAAAATATTTCTTTAAACAAAACCAAGCTTCAAATTTTGAAAGCTTATTTTTCAAAGGACGTTTAATAAATTTTTTCAGTCAAAAATAATGCAATTTTCAATTTACTGATTACGTTTCCAACTTTATATAAATAATTTCATTTCTTTATTAAAATCACAGAAAATTAAGGTAGAATACTAAACATTTCAACAATTAAAATGTGAAAAAACTCAACTAAAAATTGAGGCTCTTATTACATATTATTTTCATTATCTTAGAAATAAAATTCGAGTTGAATATAATTTTGAAAAACTTAATTTTAAAAATAAATAGACTAATAAATAAGTAAAAATTATTATTTAAAGTTATTTATGCATTTAAATTCTACACTATCCGCATTAACATGGTTGATTGACAATGGGTCATATACGACCACTAGAATAATATTCTAATTTCCAACTTGGCACCTTGAACATTTTAAACTATTATTCTATGTCATTCAACCTGTTAACCGACAATTCAAACTTGAAATATGAAAATTCAACAACAAAACGATAGTATAATACGGCATTGAGCTTTAATCTCTCGCATGCATCGCCTGCATTGAAAGTATTAATTTTTGTTGAATAAATTAATAATTAGAAGGAAAAATTAGTGAAGCAAACACATTCATGATTAAGACCCACCAAACCAATATTATACAGTCCATAAGAACCACCAGTTATATATACATTTCTTTAACTGAAAGGTGAATGTAGTGGCCCTTGATAGATTTGGTTTGTTCTATGCGGTCCAGAATGTTCAAAAGGCTGGACACCTATACTCTAGCTCAGGCTGTCCAACTAAATCTAATTTGAATTTAAAGTAGGTACTATTTAGTTTGCGTAAATTCACTTAACCTAGCTGAATACAGCAGCAATCCGTTTAACGTCTGATGATGGCTGGCTCAACATTGGCGCCACATTATATTTGTGGTTGGTTGTTGTTTATCTATGGTTGGCGCCCCTGATGCGCACATCATCCTGCGGTATTTGGTTGATTCATGCAATCGTGCGAGTGTAGCCTTGTCTAGAATTTGTTGAGGGGTGACTGTGTTATAATATTATTAACTTAATTTCATATTTATTTATTATTTAAAATAATTATTGTGCTACTAATAAATGAAAAATAGACCTCGAAAATCGAGAATTTCAAGATTGCTGGGAGATAAATTATTTCAAGAAGTATCTGTAGCTGCATCATTTGAAGTTTGTTTAGAAACAGTAAAGGCAAAGAAATCATTTTTGGATGAAGAATTAATTAAAAAATGTGCCATACAATGGCTCAAGCATTTAACGACAACAATTTCCAGCAGTATCACTTTCTGACCAGACTGTAAGCCTGTGTGTAAACGAGATTAGCATGCATGTCACTAATAAATAAGAAAACCTAATCAATAGTTGGTGATATTTTTCGGTAGCATTGGATGAAAGCACAGACACTTCCGGTACAAGTCAAGTGCTTATCTTTATAAGAACTGTAAATGCAAACTATAATTATTCAGAAGAACTTTTAAAATTACAATCATTACACGGAACAACGAAAGGTGAAGATATTTACATACAATTAAAATGTTCAGTAGAGCAGTATGGCGGATTTGACAAGTGCACTGCTATTGTAACCGACGGTGCTAGAGCTTTGACTGGCAAAAATATTGGGCTCACGGGACTTTTGCAAAAAGAAGGAATAACATGTCGTGTGTTGCACTGAATTATCCATTAGGAGGCATTATGTGGTTTACTCCTACAATTAAAAGACGTAATAGACAAGGTTTGCAAAATTACTAATTTAATTCGCGGCGGAAAACGTTCTCTTACACACCGAAAATTTAAAACATTTTTAGATGAATTGGAAGCTGAGTATGGAGATCTGCTTTTACATAGTAACGTTCGTTGGTTAAGTATTGGAAAGTGTTTGGAGTCTTTTTACACTTTGAAAAGAATAAATACTTCCAAGGACAAGATCAAAATGTGTGTTGCCTTTATAAATATATTACTGGAGTTAGAAAAAAATTAAAATTGTTTAATTTTGGAGCAAAATAAATTATTTCATTTTGAATCTTGCAAAGAGATCTATGGAGAAATGAAAGAATGTAATATAAAAGCCCAATTTTAAAATATTTCTACCAAAATTGGATATGCCAATTTCAGATTTCAATGAAAGATTTTCTCAATTTGATGATCTATTGATTTATTTTGTGATCCAATTAATATTGATATCAACTCTGTTGATCTTAAATATCAAATAGAATTATGCGACCTGCAGGCCGACTCCTTTTTTACATCTCGTGGAGTAACTGGAATAGAAATATTCGAATTTTCAGATAAAGAGTAATATCAAAAATTGAGAGACTTTGGACTTCAAATTGTATCAATGTTTGGAAGTATATCTGCGAGCGTGCATATTCCGATATGAAATATATAAGGTCAAAATATAGAAACAGTTTGAAAGATTCCACTCTTGAATATATAATTAAATTTGCCACAACAAATATTGATGTGGACATAAAAAATATTGTTGCTAAACAATTACGGCCACAATGTTCTCATTAATATATTACGAATATTTTAAAGTTTTCTATTTAGTATAAATAAAATATTTTTTTAATTACCATAAACTGACTTTTATATCAACCTTCTTGGCCCCCGAAATGTTTGGTGAAGAAAATATAGCCCACAGCCTATGATAAGTTGGACAGCGCTGCTCTAGCTGATATTATTGTTTATTGAACGATTATATTTAAACTTGAACTAATAATTAAAGCATATTTCTTGCAGTCATTCAAATATTATCCCAGTAATCTCGAAGTCATTGAATGGCTTGGAGCATATTATATCGAATCTCAGTTTTGTGAAAAAGCCATTAGCTACTTTGAACGTGCAGCTCTTATGCAGTAAGTCAGCAGCCACATAATTGAGAAAATAATTTAATTGTTAATTTTTTAAAAAATAATAGACCGAATCAAGTAAAATGGTTGCTCATGATAGCTTCATGTCATAGGCGTAGTGGAAATTATCAGCAAGCACTAGAGACCTATAAATCAATTCATAGAAAGTTTCCAGAGAATGTTGAATGTAATTATTTATTAAATATTTATAATAATAACAATAATAACAATAATTTTTTATCGGATGACTTACAGCTTTGATACCCATTGCAAGTCCCAATAGTAAACTAGTTTTGAGTTTTTTACTTTCATCAGTGCTATGCAGAAGACGCGAAGATTTCTCTTTCCACTATATAAGTATACAACATTGTTGATTCAACTTTATTGCATACTAAATATCATATCGCTTGCTTTTTTAAAGCTTAATTACAGGAAAAATGTATATTTGCAAACATAGCGTATGAAAAATCATATTAAAAAAAGCTGGAAACCATTATACTATTAGAACTTGCAATGGGTATCACAAAGCTTACGCTGTTTAATAATAATAATAATAATAATAATAATAATAATAATAATAATAATAATAATAATAATAATAATAATAATAATAATAAATAGTTAAACATACATGGTAATGATTTAATTATAAGATAACGCCAATCAAACATTCTTTTCACGATATATTTCGACAGTTTTCCTGTCATCATCAGGTGGGATATAATAACTATGTAATTTATGGATTTTAAACAAATTTATTAATTTTATAATTTTATAAAACTTTTTTATTTAATAAAAATATTTAATTATTTTTAAAATTTAAAATTAAATTAATATATTATTTTTAAAAATTTTAAACATTCAAAATTTAATTTAATAATTTAAAAATTTCTTTTATTAATTATTTAATTTATCACAACAATCAATACATTCAATATACAAGAAAAAAAAGTTATTTAAAAACATTTAAAATACAAGTATTCACTGCATTCTGCACATTAATTTTTGGATTCAATGACTTTATCAACTGAATAAATTAATTAAAAATAAGCAAATTGATGAAGATTTGTTTGAATCTATTCGCCCAATGGGGTCACAACCAGCAAAAATGTATGGGCTTCTAAAAATACATAAAGATGGCGTGCCTATGAGACCTTTTTATCTATGATTGGCACTGCCCAGTATAAAATAGCTAAATGTTTGGATGGATTATTGAAACCAATAATACGATCAGAATTTGAATGTAAAGATAGTTTTGAATTTGTTTCCTGCATTGTACAATATGATAGACAAAGTGTGTATGAAATTATGGTTTCATTTGATGTTTGTAGTCTGTTTACTAATGTACCATTGGTTGAAACAATTGAATTATGTTGCTTGTTATGGAATGAAAACATTTCTGAACATCATATTTTGGATGGAAAAACATTTCGTGAACTTCTTGTATTTGCTACTTCAAAAATCAAGTTTCTTTTCAATAATGAATGGTATCAACAAATAGATGGAGTTACTATGGGTTCTCCTTTAGCACTAACAATGGCTTCAATTTTTTAGCAAGCTTAGAAAAGAAAATTGCATTAAATTAAATGTTTTTAAATAATTTTTTTTTCTTGTATATTGAATGTATTGATTGTTTTGTTAAATTAAATAATTAATAAAAAATTTTTAAATTATTAAATTAAATTTTGAATGTTTAAAATTTTTAAAAATAATATATTAATTTAATTTTAAATTTTAAAAATAATTAAATATTTTTATTAAATAAAAAAGTTTTTATAAAATTATAAAATTAATAAATTTGTTTAAAATCCATAAATTACATAGTTATTATATCCCACCTGATGATGACAGGAAAACTGTCGAAATATATCGTGAAAAAATGTTTGATTGGCGTTATCTTATAATAATAATAACAATAATAATAATAATAGAATTAAACTTTAATCTTTCATATTTATTTAATCAATTAGTAGGTTGAATTTTCTAAATTTAGGCTTACAATTTCTCGTTAGAATATATACGGATATGGGACTGCCTGAGGCAGTAGAATATTCGAACAGATTGAAAAAAGCTGAAAAACAAAAAGAAATCCGTGAGAAAAGATTAACCACTGGTTTAGCCAGACGAGGAAGTCTGCTTGGATCAACTGGATTGCGAGTATCAGCAAGCAGGGATAACTCTGCTAGCAGTGGAGGTGAGGAAACTATTTTAATTTGATTAAAATGAAATGTATTTTAAAAAAAGAATAATCCGCTTGTATTTGAAATTTATAATTATTTTTAATATCCATTTTAACCATGTACTATAAAGTTCATTGTTTTCGCTATTTTTGAATCGACATTCTATATGTTTTGAGATTTAAACAAAATTTATTTTACGTATTAAAGTATATCAACAAGCTTTTACAAACACCTTAATAACAGAGATTGCATTCCTGCAATTTGTTATTATTCACTTACTACGTTGGGGTCTTAATCAAGTGAGTTCATCATAAATTATCTCCTATTAGCTTTTTATAAAAAATAATATTATTGCCTAAACTTTAATTTTGATTTCTCTGATATGTATTTGTATTGTATATTTGGTTATTTTAATTTTTAAATTGATATTATTGGAATGTTATAATTTTTTATTAAAATGATGACGAAATTTTTATTGGCGATTTATCTTGTAATTTGCTTAATGGTGACATTTTTGATATTATGGTTTTTGGAGACAAACTGTTACCGTCTGCTAAACATTTATAAATGAAAAGATTACAAAATCTTTTCAAGAGGGAGTGATGTGATTGTGATGGATATACAAAAGAACTTTTTTTTTATCCTTTTAACGAGTAAAGTGTAAAAAGATAAACCGTCTGAGCTTATGTTATTTTAGCATCAATTGTTTAACTAAATGACGTTCATAACATTTATTTAATAGGGACCAAATAAAAATTTATTCCGTTGGTTTCTGTAAAATTATTTCTATACATGGATAATTCCTCTTAAAATTCAAAAGTATCTGAGTAAAATTTATCATTAAATGATGCTTGAAGAGGAGGACTTAGTATTTTAGTATGCAATTTTCTGAAAATATATTAATTTACGGAATTCTCACTTGAATAGTATGTGAAATTAAAATCATTTACATTTAAATGTGACTAATCAAAAGGAGAAGTCTTTGTGATCACAAACATTCATTCGGGCCAGATTAATGAAAGTGGAGATAAAAGAATAATAAAACCCCGATTTTAATAATTGAGTAGGGTAAGTACATGAAAAGTGAATATCTTGACCGCCAAGATCTATCTTATTGCTCAAATATATGAGAATGTCGGAAATGGTCAAAACTAGCAGCATGTACTTAACAAATTATGCTCTTTTTAATGCCTTTCCTGTTTACAAAAATTATGTTTAAAAAGAAACATTACTATAAATTAGATTTTATTGCTCAAGATCCAACGCTTCTGAAATAGTGATGAAATGTTAAATAAGGATGAAGAAGTTATAATTCAAGAAGCTTGACTACCAACTAGTCATTACTCCTAATACTATCCACCACTGATGTTATCTTTACACATGAAAAACACAGAATAATAAACATTACCGGATTAAAATGTAAAAACTCGATAGTGTTATCGTGCAAGTGCGAATTACAATAAGTGGACTGAAATAGAGATAATAAAAATCGTGGAATTTCGTACATATTCCTACATTTAAAGTAACAATGAAACAGCCTTGATCATCGAGCAAAAATAGACACTCATTCGTACCAACCATTCGACTAGTACCCAATAATTTGGACAGGAACCTTATCAAAAATTCAATCCATATCTTTTTACAGCTGATTTACCGCATTTTGTTTATTAATTTTTTCTAAATATTTCATCTATATGTTTCTTTTGATTTTCACCTCTGATTTCTTTCATTTTTTGACATGTTTTTCTAATCTTTGAAGTTTTACGTAATTTTTACTAGATATATTTGACCTAACCAAAATACTTTTCTCAATTGTTGATTTTAGTTTTCTTTCAATTTGACTTCAATAACTGTTTTAATTCATCGTTTATAATTTCGACATTTTTATAAAATATTTTCATAAAATTTTTACTTAAAAAATACCTTATTTAAAAATGATGTTGAAATTTGTATTTGGATAATGCATTAAAACAAATAACAATTTTAAATAACTAATATTGCAATAACATTCTTATGACTTTTAATTATTACAACAAATATAAATTAATTTAATTTTCACTGTTTTGTTTTAATCTAATAGTTTATTTTTTCTTTTATATATAATAATACTTATTTTATCTCTTGTTTAATTTGATTTAGCAATAATATACACTGTAATTACCTTGTAAATAATTGCAGTAATTACAAAAAAAAGGATTGTTTACATAATATTTATATAATGGCTTTTGAAATGTTTCAGCTGAAATTGAATGTAATTCTGATTTGTAATTTTTAGTTCTAAATCATAGAATTATTATTTTTCCCATTCTTTTATTAGAATAAAATGGAAAAAATTATATTTGGAATATGCAAATATTTGAAATGTTTCAAATAAAGCAAACATCTTATTGAGAAACGGAAATGGATTGTATAGATTTTCAGTGACTCAATTATTATGATAATTTATTATTATTTTTATTATTTATTCTCATTATTTAATATTATTGAAAACACTTATTATTTATAAGCGGTAATCACAATATAAATTAATTATTTTTGAAAATTTCATTTACTATGTTTTTCATTTTTTGATTTTAAATATCTTATAGTCCAAGAGTAATATTTTAATGATGTAGGTTAGGGGCGTAACCAGAATTTTGAGGTGGACAATTTTTTCAATGTGGAAATCCATATGACGTTTTCCTTTGCAGAACTCAGGTTACAAACTCATTGAAAGATATCGGAATTTCTCGATGAACACTTATAAACATCTGTCATCAGTTAAGACTTGCTTCATTTTGCTAAATAAACGCTCCACTTCTGCTCTTTTAGCTGGAATTACTGCGTAGAATAAGAAAAACTAGATTCTTGGGAACATTTTCTTCCAAAAAAGTTCCAAGTGATCTGCAACAGATTTTGGTATTGCTATTTCTTTAGAAATTGATAAACATGTATTATATCATTTTGTTGCAAATTGCAATGATTTTTTATATTATTCCTTTTTCTTCGGAAAGAGGGTGGATTTGTTCCCCCAGTCCCCCCCCCCCGCTGCCTACACGCCTGAAATAAGCGAATATTTATAATTTTATCAAAACGTTAATTTTATGATTTCATAAGAATCACTACCTATCTAATCATAAATTGTATTGTCTTTATTGTAATTATCTTTTCAGACTAAAGACCAATAATTTTTAAATATTTAACACGAGTCTTTTCAGGAAATTGTTGTCAAATATTAATTTAAAAAATATTTTAACTGATTTTCATGACTATTTTATTTTCAAAAAGGAAGTTGAAATTCTATGCAAGATTAGTACTGCAAGAAAGGTTATATTTTTTTATAAGAATATGTTTTCAAGGTTAATTTCTCTATTATTTAATTTCCCTTTATTCATGTTATATGAATTATATTTTGTCAAATATTGGCTTAAACCGATAGTTATATCGGCGAAATTTTTAATTATAGTTTATTCGGTTCTTTTTTCATGTGGGAAACGCTTTTCTATTCTTGTCTAGAAATAATGTCCGTCCAGCCTTCCGTAACTATGTGAATATAAAATTTTCACACAAACTATAATTTATTAACCGTTAGCGGATGGAATTAATTTTAATAAGTAGTATTTTAATATATTATTTTTTAGCATAAAATCTTTTAGTATACGAATGCCTGATATCATGGTATGATTTTTTTTAAGTTTGGCCAGCACAGCTGGCCATTATACATTTTAGAACGTCTGAAACAAAAATCGTGGCCAGCACTACTTGTCTACTGTCCGAAAACGGTTAAAAAATAATTATTTAAAATTTGAACGAATTACAAAGCTAAATAATATAAGAACCATTTGGCTAAATTAAATAAATTATATATAATTCGATATAGAAAATGTGCTTTTCATATAATACTGAAATAAAAATGCTATGTCGATTAGAAATAAATATTAATTTTAATTTAATTTAATATTAATTAAGAACGGGTAGACGCATAGATTTGATAAATTTTATGTTAATTCTAATAAATACTATGAAAACTCTTTAAGGAGGTCCTGTGAGGGGGACATGTGAGAACAGTAGGGAGAAGCTCCAAATTCTTAGGAAATCTTCATCAGTACCTTCGGTTACAATATTATATACAAGAGAATCTAAAAATCTACAAATTCAATTTTTAATTTTCTTCTGAATATAAGGAATGTCTTCAGGGGCTCCTGAAAGAGGATAAGAAATTTGGGACGTCTCTAATTGATGCTTTCTTACTTTAAAAGTCTCGTTATATCAAAATTAACTGGTTTTATAAAATATGAAACAAGTCGCCCTCAGATGTCTAGAATTACCTTTTTCATGATTTTTTATATCCTTTGTCATCTTTTCATTATATAAAGTTGGCAATACCGAAAATATGTTAAAATATAAATAAATATTGATTATTAGTCGGAGAAAAAGAATCAGAGATAAAGGAAATTGAATAAATATTCAACGGTGAAAATATGCCTTTAATTTATTTTTATTACGACTATAAATTCCTATAAAACACAAATGTTCGGCCCTACCTCTTCCTTGTGTTTTTTAATTAAACCAATTGTTTGCAAATAATGACTTCACTTTTTTATATTTTAGCTGAATTTTATTGGATGATAATTTATTTTAAATAAAAAAGAAAATAAATAAGAATTCTTTTTCTATGGATTTAGTTTCAACTTTGTAAATACAATATTATTTTAGTATAATTTTTAATATAAGGCAGCCGAGAAAACAGTGCCAAACAAAGTCGAAAAGCTCGTCGAAACATGCAGTCTAATATGCAAGATATGGATGCTGAGTTGCTGGCGATGAATGATGGCGCCAGTCAAAACCACATGAACATTACATATTCCGATCCCCTTGGTCCCGAGGCTGAAAGACCGAGAACTGCAATTCGAGGACGAAACATACACGATGAGTTTGCGGACGAAGAGCTAGACGAAAACATGCTACCGGATTGATCGAATTCTCCACTTAATACTCATTTAAACATCAAAATAAATGTTTTGTAATCTTGATTAATATCTTGATGAGTTTGTTCAATATATTTTTGACAAGTCGACGTGCGACAATTTATCACTTTCTCTTTATTCATTATTATTATTTCACCGATAATTGGCCGTGAGATTTTTTCCTGACAAAATGATTAATGGGATTTTTTTAATTTACATAAAATTATTTATCAAAAAAATATTATTGGGACTATTTTCATTGTTAACAGTTGTTCTGTAATAAATCATTCCCATTGTTAATTATATTGGTATTGACACAGAGAAGGATTCAGCAATGCTACCTGGAATAATCCCATTCATAATGATGAATTAATGAGAATTCTGTGGAAATATTTCGCTTATTTCTCCATTTATTTTGTCTCTACAAGTCAAACATATATTATATATTTCCAAACATTTTTATATTCTCATGACAATGAATAAATAGCTCACTTCGGAATGGGATGATTTGTCGGTAATGAGATAGGGGTCCTTAATGGACTTATTCATTCATGCACTTTGAATGTTTCAATATTAAAATTTATTAAAACATTTATTTTAATTGATAAATAAACTGATTTCTTTATTAATAGTAATCTTTTTGGTATTCCTTCACGATTCCTCGACTATTTCATATTTTTCCTTTGGTGGGCCGCAGGTAAACTACATTTTACCCAGACGAGTTGTCGCCAACGCAACCCACCCTTAGAATGATCAACGTTGGATCTGTGTCAGGATGGTACTTTTGTACACTATCATTGTCGGGCATTCGAGCGGGTTCGCGGACCACTGTTAGAAGGCAATTGTCTGTAAAATGAAATTCAATGAAATTCGAAAACATTAACTAAACTGTTTTAATAGACTATAGCATGCAGCACAATAGTGATATTTCAATTCCGCGCTAGGAATTTATCTTTACTTGTTTCCAATCCTGATTACGCACTGTCACTCGTCTTGAAACTGAATTTGTACCCAATTCTCCTACAACATTATTATGAAATAATTTATCTTATCTCGCCTCATCACATTCACCGCACATTACCTCTGTCCATAACGTCGCTTCTCACATAAACCACTCATATCAGCGTGCATCTACTTTGTGTTGCTTCGTTAGTAAAAATGAACGTTTGGGTGCTTCGTCCTGATAAAATGAAATTTAGATATTTATGTATAAGTCTTTATTATCCTTATGAGACCGATAATTTCTGGTTATGATTACTTTTAGTCAGTGTAGTCGATACATATCCTATCATTCACCCCTTGTGTATTCTACTCAGTTCAAAGTGTGCGATTCTCGAAAGATTTATCTGTTCATGTTGAATCTTGTTAGACGGTTCCTTCCAAATATATTCGACTTTACTTTCTTATTTCTGTAAACCGTAATTTAAACTCCCGAAACAAATTATTTTTTATTGCTGAATTTTCATTATGTTAGCTAAGTTATTCTTCGACGGCTTAGTGACTACCTCGGATCAGCCGTCCTGATAGAGAATAATAGAAAACTCAGCCGCATAAAAAATAATTGGCTCCCCACTGGTTTAATATTATCTCGAATCTATCAACATGATGACGATTATCCATGCATTGCTCCCCTGTTTTAATACTCGACAAGACTTAATTTAAAAGGGATAACTCATTGTCATGATTACCTTTAAGCCATAAACTGCAAGTAAATATCTGGTTCTAGGAAGACACTAGAATAAAACACTCTACGTCCAATTCTTTGACCGCTTTATTTTTAATTAGTAATTTGATTAAGAGAGATAATAGATTTAATTTAACTATCCAGAACAATACCATTACAACTATTCATCAGGTTTCAGATTACCATTAGATCAGTCTATCTAAAATACTCAATGTCATGGCATTACGTAACTATTCTCGCTCACGAAATGAAATCCATCACTCCGGCAATTTTAGACGTTTCCAAAAGTTATATGGATTTATATTTTGATCAACATTTGTTGTGCATAATTTCCTATTATATTTCAAGAATATTATCATAAATTAGAATAATTTTATTACTTTTCCCGTTTCAGGCTCGTATCATCCACAAGAACCCGAGGGTGCCATCTTTCTGTCAACCCAGACAATCGCCACCTTTACTATGATCAACTGAGGATGGTAATCCCTTTTATTCATACTCGTTCTACCGTTTACTCAATCTAAATCCTAATTTTTGTCTGCAAAACTGGTGGTTTGTCTGAAATAAGTTCATGTCATTGATCTAAGTTAATATCTGCCTTAGATTCTAGCTAGTTTACTTTATTTTCCCGATATGGCACCATACACTAACCGACAATCGATAATAATTTAAAGAACATTGATTTAGTTTTTTATAATATAAATATTAACTTACTTATAATAAATGTATGTGTGTGTCATAGCTAGAACTGACATCGATTCAGATTTGTGACATTAAATAGGCTCTTACATTATAGAAAGATACACCTAAATCCGAAATATAAATGTTTCTATAATGCACATTGGTGTGTTCACCAGTGGATGACACACCATTTATGAGCGTATGAAGTTATTTACTTCATTTCATTTATTCAATTTTACAAGTTCTTTTTAATTTAAGTTTTTAAGGTTTGAATTTTGATTTTATAAAATTATGAGATCATTATTCAAGCTCTTAAATATTACTTGTAGTCAACATTTTGATTAAAAATTATTTTTAATTAATTTTCAGGGTTTTTTTAGGATTTTTATGACATTTTGTGAATTTATTTGGAGTTATTTCGATAAAATGTAAGTTAGATATATTTTTAACTATAAATAAATAAAGTAATCACCAAACACATTTATTTTTTTAAGACATTTAAGAAAGAAGTGGCGTAGTTTTTTAAGTTTTTGTAATCTTCTTTCTCCAACTCATTGATATGGCGAATTTTGTCATTTTATGTAATTCCATGAAAATATCATATTATTAAAGTTATTAAAGTTATTAAAATTTACGATTTTCGAATTTTTTTCTGCAAATCCAAAGATGTCTATGGACCTTGTTGAATATTAGAAATGCTACCTTCACATAAAGTCGTTTGACAAGAAATATATGATATACTGTAAAATATTTTAATTTTTTGTAATTAAATGAAAAATATCTGAAAATCTAAAGAAATATTAACTTCAAAAATATTTTATAAATATTTCTTACGATGTTTTGTCGCCCTTTTCTCGAAATTTCAAAGTAGAGTTGTCCGATTCGAAATCTAAATTTTTTTCCCCCATGAATTTTTAATATATTAAAAATAATGATATGTTAACAATATGTTAATTACTTTTAACTTTCGGAATAAAAAACGCTATAATAAATTTGCATGTATTTTATATTATGTGTGCTGTGTTTGTATGTAAAAATTTTTTTCTGTCACTTTCTCAATTCCTATAATAAAACTTTTAACTTTTGGAACATTAAATTTTTACAGAGGTAAGTTTGTGTGTTACTATATTATAATTTTATCGTATTTTTTTTAGATTATAGAAACTTTTATATTTCGGTGTAGAAAAAATCACTCTTGGAAGAGAAATAAATAAATACACACAAACATGGTTCACAAAATTTCTATAATAAAGAATACACAAAATAGGACATAGATTAAACTTCTGGACATTTAATAAGCTAAAAACTTTCAATTTTAAATTAAAATATAAATATGTATAATTATATATGGAATGCTTCATATTAATTATTTCCAGATCCAGAAATTCATAGAAATGTGTAAGTTTCTCATTAAACTTTAGTTAATTTATAAAACCCTTCTATAGAATAATCATAGATGATAAAAAAAGATTATTGATACAATGGAGAACGCTCACGAATTTTACGAAATAAGCCATATTCTTGGTATCAGAAAGAAAACATTAATGTGTTAAAATAAAATATGAAGACTGAAATTTAATAAATTGATTAAATAAAAAAATGACTTACTTTTTATCTGTAATTTATCATAAAATCTAAAAGATCATTTGAAATAGTTATATTAAATGAAAGAAAATCAAAATAAATCATTTAAAATACATAAAATTTAACATAAAATTTAATATTAATATTAAAACCAAAGCAAAGCTCAATTGACTTATCTTATTTAATGTCTTATTAATGATTATCAATTGGAATGTATACATTTTTGATAATTAAGAATGATTGATAAATTATTAGTCATCTTATTTCGATTACTCTCATCCTAGAATTGACATATCCCTGATTCGGTATATCGCAATAAATTTCACATTTTTGCTTAAATGAAATGATGATTTGTACACCGACTCTCGGTTATATACTATCCTTAGTGTGAATGTGAGGTTGATTACCGTATTTTTCGATATGAAGTTTTTACAAAAAAATTGCATCAATACGTAGTGATAGTTTCAATGCTCAACCTCTTTCGATATCTTTAGTCGAAATGATTATTGTTATGACAAAAAAATGTTTAGTCATAAATGAAACTTTTAATAGTTTTAGTGTGAGTTGGGTTGTCTATCTACATCCCACTTATTCCACGTGGCATTCACCATATCGAACTTTCGAGATTTATCTCTTTCCACACACAAGAAGATGCAATTAAGTGTGCTTGTTTATGTCCTCACATGCCCTCATCCACTCAGTGGAACTTATCAATTTCAGTCATTAAACTTAGTTTGGTTGAAATCAGTCAACTTTTATTATGTCAAGATTTCATTTTTCTCGAACGGTTGGACTCCTGTGATCGAAACCAGCCCACCCGATGTCAACTTTACTATGTTTGGCCTCTGAAATTTTTTCACCGTTCAATTGTCGAACCATCCTCACTTTCCACACCTAGACACTGGAGCGCTAGGGCATTCCTCACTTAACTTGCCATCATCCACAGTAGGCACAAGGAGTTACTGTGTGAACTGCGCAGATGGACTGTTTCGCTTCTCGTAAGTCATAATATGTAATTAACTTTTTAATAGTTTTTGTATTTGGCTGTGGGCCGAAAAACATTTTAGTGCTTGTAATGATTTTACGCATTGAAGATGATCTTGTTCTGAAAATCACTGAAAAAGCACCGTACACATTTTAGCGTTCTTTTTAGCTAGTCAATGTTTTAAATTCTGGAATGTTGTTTATATCTGGACAAAGCTTGGCAACACAAATACGCCCAAGATAAGGACTTAGTTGATCTAAGTAGTGAATTGCAAACCATTTCAAAGTGAGTCCTGAGGTTTATTTAACTTTATTCTGACAAAATAGGTAAACATACATGGCAACGATTTAATTATAAGAAAGTGCCAATCAAACATTGATTTCACGATATATTTTGATAATTTTCCTGATGATGACAGGAAAGTAGTGGGGATATATCCCTCACTCCCTCAACCCCCCAGGTCCTAGTGGTTTCCAGGCCCATATTTAGTAAAAAAACCCTAAATTTCTTCATTTTTAAGCCTTTTATGCATTTATTTTTAAAAACCATAAAAGTCCATAAAAACCATAAAAGTCCATAAAAACCATAAAAGTCTATAAAAACCATAAAAATCAAATCTTTCAAAACCTAAAACTTCAAAACAAGAAGAAAATGGAATGGAAAAACACAGCTCCAAGCCAGGTTTCGGGAGTGAGGGATATATCCCCACTACTTGTAAGAATTTAACTACTAGGTCTTGGTGAATACAATCCTGGCGAATGCCTCTCGGCGAATACAATCCTGGCGAAAGCCGTCTTGCGGTCTCTGGTAATAAAAAATAAATTTAAATATGTGATTCAAGTTCTTTAATTCTTTCCCTTAATTCTTTAATTTTATCTAGTCTTTTATCAGCAACTTTTACAGCATTAATATAAAAATGTCTATACTTTTCATTTTCTATCACTAATTCATTAATATATTCTAATGGATGTTCTTCTACCTCTCCCATCCTTCTTTTTATTCTTTTATATCTAACTTCATTTAATTCATTTTGCATTCTTTCATTCATTTTTTAGAATATATTTTTAGAATATACTAAAATATATACTAAAATATATACTATAAAAATGAATAATATAAATCTCAAAATTCAAGAAAGAAATAAATTAAATCTTGATTATAATAAAGAATTTACTCATGAGATTAAAAAGAATGATATTTTAAAAATCTCTCCAACTTCAGGATCCATTGCAAACTTAAATCGTAGAGGTGATGTAGTTTTTCAAAGTCTTCAAACATCAAATCCGATAGATATTTGTAATGCAAAATTATATTACAAAGTTGAATTAGAAATTGAAGCAAATAAAAAATCAACCTTGGAAAATAATTTCTTTCCAAATTTATTCTCTAACATGAGATTAAAACTAGGATCATCAGAAATTGAAACTATTTTATATCCAGGAGTATATAGCACAATGTTAAATTTTATTTTAACAAGTGAAGATTATAAAAATGAATACGGAGAATTAACAGGTTGGATTCCTGACACAGATAATGGAACTGTTGATTCTAAAAAAATAGATGAAGTAAAAGACGCTCAAGGAGTAATCATTCAGGTTAAAGTTGACAAGGCTAAAAATATTGGTTATCGAAAAAGACTTGAACTTTATAAATCTAATAAATTTGAAGGTTACTTTGAATTAAAACACTTGTTCGGATTCCTTCAAAACTATAATCGTGTACTTCATAATGTTTTTATAGAATTCATTTGTAATAGAGTTGAAGCTGATAAATTAATATTCTATGGAGAAGCAAAAGCTAAATTAAAATTAACAACACTTGAATTGCATATACCTGAATGGACTTTAAACCCACGTTCTGAAATCAATCTCCTTGAAAGATTAAATTCAAACAAGTCTATAAATGTAAATTATTTAAATAGAATCTGCAGTGAATTTAGTATGACAGAGGGTTCAACATATTCTATAAAGGTTGCAAATCTTGCTTACCGACCAAGATACATCTTGATCTGCTTTAAAGAAACTGATGCTTCATTTCAAAAAAATAACAATCTATTTATTCAAAAGATTGCTGGTGATAAATTAAAAACAATCCAAATTCAATTAAATAATTCCTACTATCCAATAAATCGAATGGAGTTTGATATTGAAAAAAATGAAAACATATTCCCATACTTGAATTATATTGAAACATGTAAAGAATTTAAAGCTGAACCACAATTAAGCCTAGAGGATTTCAAAAATTTATATTCTATATTTTGTATAAATACCTCCGACCAAGATGATCGATTAGCTATAAATAATGTTGATGTCACACTTCATATAACAAAGGATTCTAATTTTAAAGCTAAAGTATATACATTAATATTGGAAGAAAAGAAAATAGAAATGAAATTATATGCTGGAAAGATTTCAATTATTGAAAATGTACGAGGAGATTCTTAGTAATGTATATCCTTAGTAATGCAGCTGATAGTCTTAAAAATCTATGAATAAAATGTCTCTGGATAAAATGTCTCTGGATAAAATGTCTCTGGATAAAATGTCTCTGGATAAAATGTCTACGGATAAAATATATTACTATTGTGAAACTTGTAATTGTCAAGTTAGAAGACAACACAAAGCAAGACATCTTAAAACTAAAAAACATATGAGTCAAGCACAAGGCCCGAGTCCTATATGGGGGAGAACGGGAGAAGGGGGAGATCTTCAATCTTCAAAAGTAATGTCCAGTATCTTCAAGCCCTTTACAACTGAAAAAATATCCAGGTGAAAGACACTTATTTCGTCATAACTATACAGGACCTGGAACCCGATTAGATATTCGTCTTGATGAAAATAATACTCCTAAACAAGGAGAAGAACCAATAAATAGAGTTGATCAAGCTGCACTTTCTCATGACATTGCTTATAATTCTGAAGATATTAGAGACAGACACATTGCAGATGTAAATTTAATACATGATTTAAATAATATTGAAAATCCTTCAACAGGAGAGAAGATTCAAAGAGCTCTAGTTAAATTAGCAATGAAGGGTAAAATCTTTATAGGAGCCGGACCAGAGGGGGAGAGACATGAGCATTGGATTATGGATCTTCTTCGTATGCCTTGTAAATCAAGGGGGGAGGGCACAAGGGGGGAGGACACAAGGGAATCCAATACTGAGAATAAAATAATTTTAATTGTAGACATTGATTCAAGAGATGTATTTGCAAAGGCTATAAAAAATAAAAAACAAATACCAGAAGCACTTGAAGAAATATTTGAGGAAACACAAAGAGTTCCAAATTATATATCAGTCCGTGAGGAGTCAATCCTTGATTCAATCTCTGAGTATTCAATCCCTGAGTATTCAATCCCTGATGATATTATACTAAAACCAATTAGCAGACAAGAAAAAAGAATTATTAAAGAAGTAGTTCAAAATATAAAAAATAAATTTTGGGAACATTTCTCTTCTACTAGAAATCAAATATGGGATAACAAGCTAGTTAAAAATATTATTCCTAATTTCTCCAGCCTCTCGATCTAAATAAATATAATTATATTTTTCTTTCCAATGATAATCAACACTCATGTCAAACCTAGTCTTATCAGGTATTACTTCAGAAAATAAATCATTATAAATCATATTCTTATCTCGATGATTTAATTTAAAAAATATAAAACAATTGGAATTGTTTCTTATAGAGTTTTTATCCAAGGCATAATAGGTTTGGGATATATAAATTACATTACAATTATTATGACGACCTCTTGTAAAGTAACTCTTTTGAATCTCTTGATTTTTTAAATTAACAACATCATCAAATATAACCAGGTTCTTTTTATCTTTAGGAAGTAAATCACAATGTAAAATATCTTCGGGTCTATTAGAGAATAAAACCTTAATTGATTCCCCTCTAATCTTCCCAGAATTACTCTTATCATAGGTTGTGCTATCAATCCTTGAGCTATAATTACTCTTATCAAGCCTTGTGCTATAATTCTTCTTAGCTCTTATGCTAATAATCTCAGATATTGAATTCTCAGACATTGAATTCTCAGTGAGTTGATTCTCAGTGAGTTGATTCTCAGGACATGCATTCTCAGATAATTGATTCTCAATATACCAATCAATAATATCTGAAGGTGTAAAAACTTCTTCAGGATAAGTATCTTGATTTTTAAAAATATCAATCAATGCTTCTTTACTTAAATTACTCTCAAAACCATATTTCAAAAGTTGTAATTCTGGTTGATTTATTGTTGTGGAGTAAAAGATTAAATTATTATAATCTAAAAACGATTCTTCAAGTAACATTTTTAAAAGAAGTACATTCTTTCCACAACCTGAAGAACCAACAATTAATAATCTAAAATTATTAGGAAATAATTTATTATTAAAAATTGGTTTATGTCTATTTAAAATTGGATTCCAAGAATCTGGAGGTCTTCGATTATCCATTTTTATTTCTTAAAAATGACTGGGAATTCAAATACCGAAAGTCATACCGAGGAATCCCTAAGAGAATTAATAAATTCAAATAAAAACAAATCAGTAGTAATCAATGGTAAGAAATATTTTATTGGAAAACATGTAAAAGAACAAGTAAAGGAAAGACAAAGTAAGCATGGAGGAAAGGGTCACGATGGAGGTTTCCTTCCTTTAGCTGCTTTAATACCTGCAATCATTGCTGGACTAGGTGATGCTACAGCAATCTCTGCCGGAGTAGCAAAAACTGTCAGCAATTCAAGAGAAGCAAGAAATAAAGAATTAGATGCTAGAAATAAAGACTTGGAAAAAGAAAAACTAGTAGCCGAGATTGCAAAGATAAAAGGACCGCAAGGCCAAGGAGGACCGCAAGGCCAGAAGCCTGAAGGATCGAAGCCCGAAGGATCGAAGACCGAAGGCCAGAAGCCCGAAGGATCGAAGACCGAAGGCCAGAAGCCCGAAGGATCGAAGACTGGAGCTGCACTTTATCTTGATCCTTATAAAGGTAGAGGTTTAAATGACTTTTTAAAAAATCAAATTTTAACATCTGATTCTTTATCTTCAAAAGATAAAGATGATTTTAAAAGAATATGTAAATCTTTAAAGAATGGATGTCTTTGTAAAAGTAAAGATGGAAAGGCTTTGTATTTAAAACCTTGGCCCTAACTATGTGTCTTGACTCTGTATTACTTTGTAAGGACCCTCATATATTACTTCCTAAAATGGTATTCGAAGAAAGATTAGCACTTTTAAAAAAATAGAATCACAACAAGATGATTATAATACAAAGAATACAACTCAACATTCTGAATCCATAATATTAAATGAATTAATGCAAAAACAACAGGCGCCAACAGTTAAAGCCATAGAAGCATTAGTTCCACACAATGTTCCACACGCAGTTCCTTACGCAGTTCCTTATGAAGATCTTTACACAGTTCCTTACGAAGGTATAAAACCATATGTATTCAATCCTGTAATTAATGAAGATATTTTAAGTGTTACAACCAAACCAAAATTTGATGTTAATCCCAACACTGGATTTCAAATATTAACACTTCATGGTTATGGTTTTGTATTATATGAGGATGAAGAAGACGGAGAAGTATATCTTCGATCTGAAAATAAGTCTTATGGTAAATATGACACCTTTAGATTTACACATGATTTTTCAGAATTAGTTTGTGGACGTATTCCAAAAGATGCCAAGCTTGAATTATGTGAAGAATATATGAGATTAATAAACACAGCACGTGGAAGCCATGTTACACCACACATTAAAGATCTAAGGGACTATATAAATAAAAATTTTTATAAGGATAAGAAATTAATTCCTAAGCATTTACTTCCTATGAATTTACGTCCTATGAATGTAACACAAAGTCTAACGCCTAGTACGGAGTTTAGACGTAAGGAATCCAATTCTAAGATTCCAATTCCAAAGACTCAAGGAGAAGGCCTTGGTGATCAAATTCTTAGTAATCCTATAAATCTTTTTATTAAATTAAGAAAGCTTTTATCAGCAAGGAAAGCAGGACATAATAATTTAGATTCTGACATTTTAAAGATTTCAAAAAAATTATTAAAACAAGGAATGATTTCAAAAGATAAATTTATAAAGTATACACAGTCTACAAAGTTATAAGTTATAAAATGACTCCCTCTATTTTAGATTTTTTAAAAACATTTGGAATAAATGCAAAAACAAATTTTGATTTAAAAGATTATGCGAGAGATTTAAATTTAAAAATTAAAATATTAATGAATGATGAATTGGATTTAATTACAAGTTCTACGAAGAATATAATAATCAATTATCAAAACTCAGATGAAAAAGGATCTCATTGGGTTTGTATACATGAGGCAAACAAATCTATCTACTTTGATTCTTTTGGGATTAAACCTACTAAAGAAGTTGAAGACTATCTGTCTCCATCTTATATTTTTAACTCTTTACAAGTTCAACCTTGGAATACTAAAATATGTGGTATTTTATGTTTATATGTTTTGTATAGATTGGATTCCTTAGCAGTTCCTTACGAATATACTACTACTAAAGCAGTTCCTTATGAATATACTACTAAAGCAGTTCCTTATGAATATACTACTAACAATGTTCCTTCCAGTAGAGAGTTTAAATCTATAGTCCAAGAAATTCATAATGATTTAAAATCTCTATTATAAGGAACTGCGTACGGAGTCTAGACGTAAGGATTTACTACTAAGGATTTACTACCAAGGATTTACTACCAAGGATTTACTACCAAGGATTTACTACCAAGAATTTACTACCAAGTAATGCTATAAGAAATGGAGAATAGTTTAAAAAAGATGGTAAACATTATGTCGAATAAATATTCAAGAACTTTATCTATAAATTCAAAAGAATCAGACTTTACTATATACTTTCAAGATTCAATTAAATTAGATCAAAATTTAAATTATGAATTAGGACTCCTCTGGTTTTGTGCTTATAATACTATTTTTAATATAACCAAGGATAATAATAAATTTACTATTCAAACATCTGAAATGAAGGAACCAACGAGTATAGAAATCGAACCCGGAGCCTATGAGATAAAAGATTTAAATAATATACTTTCTAAAAAAACAAATGCTGCTATTGAAATTAAAATAGATTTACCAACTTCCAAATGTATAATGACTTTAAAGGGTGTGGGAATTAGGTTTCAAAATAATAGTTTCTTTAGAACAATTTTAGGATTTACACAGAATCAATATAACCTAGCAGTAAAAGAGTCTATAACTGTAACATCAGAAAATATTATAAAAATAATAAATACAAACACGATAAATATTCATTGTTATTGCATAACAGGTTCTTATAATAATGGCATCATAACAAATGTTTTATATTCCTTTCCATCAAACACAGTTCCTATGGGATATAAAATAGTTGAAAGAATGAATCCTCCAAATTATTTACCTTTATGTAGAAAATATATAATGGATATTAATTTTAAAATTCTTAATCAAGAAGGAGAATTGATTGATTTTAATGGAGAAGAGATTTCAATGTATTTACATTTGAAACAGGTCTGAACGAAGTCAAGACTACAAGGAAGTCAGGGCATGAAGTGCATGAAGCATGAAGTGAAGGGATCCAACTAATAGGAAGTGCAAGACATAAGTCTCTCCCTTTTAGGCCCTCTCCCTTTTCTCTCCCTTTTAGCCCCTCTCCCTTTTCTCTCCCTTTTAACCCCTCTCCCTTTTAGACCTCTCCCTTTTCTCTCCCTTTTTCCTTGTAGTCTTGACTTCGTTCTTCATGCACTTCATGCCCTGACTCCTTGTAGTCTTGACTTCATAGCCCTGACTCCTTGTAGTCTTGACTTCATTCTTCATTCTCTCCCATTTCATTCTCTAATAAATGAGTTCTTATATTCCATGTAATAAAGGTGGAGGAACAATGGGAATGGATACAGACTCCGTCATAGACTCCGTCATAGTCTTGACAGAAAATAAATATATTAATGAAAGAGGCGATTCAATGAAGGGAGACTTAAGTTTAAATGGACATAGGATAAGGGAAGTCTCTAATCCAATTGAAGATACTGATGCAGTTAATAGAGCATTTGTTATAAACTGTGTAAGGAAAGAAATGGAAAGGGAGTCAGGGCTACTAAGAAAATATGTGGAAAATCAACATAATGAGCTTTTAAAGTTTATAGGAGACTTTTGTAGAAATCCTAAAGGAAAAGAGAGTCGTAAGATTGATGAAGAGATTAAAGTAGTTATTGGAGCAAATAGGAAGATTATAAAAACTTTATATGATCGAGTTTTAGTCTTTGAATCTTATATTAATCCCACATATACTTTTAGATTAAAAATTGCAGTTGTTCGTGCTGAAAAGGGTCGTGGTGTGACTGGTCCTATTGGAAAGGCTTATGATGGAACTATAGAAAAGCTTCCTTTTGAAACAATAAATATTAAATCTAAATATTGGTGTGTTTTTATGGTTGTAAAAATTATTAATCCTTTTTTCTATTTATTTTATATAGATGGTGATTCAATGAAGTGGTTTGTAAAATCAGATTATAATAGTAGATTTGTAAAGGATGATGTTATGATAGTTTGTTATGATTCAGAAACTGGTACCGCTAGTGTTAATCGATTTGTATATTTTAATCATAAAGTTAAAAGTAAGAATATTTTATTTCCTAGTCCTCTTGTAGAATATATAGATTTAATATTTTATGAAAAAAAGGTTAACACCAATGATGTTTATAAAGCACTAGCAACTTTATATCGCAGTATTTATAAACATCGGGAAGATGTAAGAATCTTATTTTTAAAGAATGAGAATTTAATACTATAAAAATGGAGGATCATGAAAGAAAAATTTATCCAAGTCTTGTGCGTGAGCCCATTCCTACTGCTCCCTCAGAACTTGAAGTCATGAGAGTAAAAGAATTTAAATCTGAAAGCTTACATTTAAAGGACTTACTTAAGCATTATAAAAAAATTAAAAATAGATGGAATAGGGGTGATACAACTTTAAAGATTATTGGATTATCTTTAGGATTCACATCTGCAATCTTGACAATAATACTTCCTGCAACCTTACCTCTTTTAGCAGTAGTTCCTGTAGTACTTGGAAGCATTTCTGTTGCTGATGGATTCTTGACTGAAATAATTTCAGTGACTTACACTTCAAAAAAGAAAAGCCTATATCGAGAAGTATGTCAAAGTATAGAATTAGGAATTTCAAAATTATATTTATTCCAATTGAAGGCCTTAGAAGATTGAGTGCTTACAGATGAAGAAATAATGAAATCAAATCAAATAATACAAGATATAAAAAATGAGGTTATAAGATTAAAGACTGAAGGCAGGAAGAATAGTATGAAGATAACAAAGAAGGTTCAAAGAGAAAAATGGTTAAAGGACTATTAGGATTATAGTCTCATAGGATTACAGTCTATTAGGATTATAGTCTCATAGGATTACAGTCTCATAGGATTACAGTCTATTAGGATTAACAATATCAAATTAACACTATATCAAATTACATCCTAGAAAATGGATGCGTTTTTGAAAAAAGTTGATCAGGTTGCCACAGTTGATACTTCAAAATTAAACATGTTTTTATTAAAAGAAAAAGCCTTGGAGTTTACTAAACTTTTAAGTGAGAATCCTAATTTCACTCAAGGAAAAATTTGTAAGATCTTAGGGACTTCAGATTCTACAATAAGAAGAATAAGAAATGATTTAGGAATGTCTTCACCTTTTAGACATGCTGTAAAGGGTCACAGGAGTAAGAGAAAGAGTAATCCTAAGGAATCCAATTCTAAGACTGACTCTTATTATTGCACTGATTGTTCAAAGGTTTTTAAATCTAGAAAATCTTCAGAGAATCATGTTTGTAAGAATTTAAGGGAATCCAATACTACTAGTAAGAATTTAGAGGGCACAAGGGCTAGTAAGAATTTAGAGGGCACAAGGGCTAGTAAGGATACAACTAATGGGCGTGAGCATTCAGAATGTACAAGACCTGTGAAGTTCAATACTAAGGATATTTTAGCATCTGGGAATCAGTACATAGAGCCAAGGGAATCAGATTCAGATTTTGGAAGTCATTCTAGCGAAGCGCACAAACGAGGTCATTCTAGCGAAGCGCACAAACGAGGTCATTCTGAGGATTCTGGAGGTCATTCTGAGGAAAGGAGTAGAAAACAATTAAAAGATGTGTTGGCTAACTCAAGAAAATCTTAAATTTTTCTATTAAAAATGGATCATGATTCAATCGTTGCATTAATTAATGAAGAACCTGAAATACAAAATAAATGTGTAAAGCGTTTGACGGAATTTAATAAACAAAGTATGGGAACTCAAATTGATTATGGTCGACGAGCTATAGTCTTTCGTACAGGACAAGAAGAAGTATTAAAGAGACTGATGGATCATAATGTTGATCTTCGTCTAGAAGTTAAAGGATTAAAGGTGGAGAATGAATATTTATTCGAAAGTGCTAATTTAATTGATAAAACTTTTATAGAATCTATACATGGAAAACAATTATTATTAAATAATTCTAATGATGTTCGGAATGAAGAAATGAAGAAAGAAATCGAGGAAATAATATGTAGACCAGTGAAAAGAATATTATAAAAATCACAATAAATATTATTATATTTTTCAATCTATAAAGTTGTATACAAACTTTTAAATATTCTTTAGTTATTTCATCAAGAAGATTATGTATTTTTTTAGCTTTTTCTACAAGTTCTTTAGTTTTTGAATATCTTAAATTAATTGTCGACATTTTATGTAGGGTTATTTATGAATTTGGTTATATAATGTCAGATTCAGTCATGACTGAAAGTCAGGTTTTCTCTATCACATTCAGATTAGAATGAATACTTGGGAGTCCTATTTTGGATAATCCTTTGCAACTGACTTTTATTATAATTAAATTCCCCAGAACTTAAATCTTCAATACTAAAACATTTTTTCTCTATGCTTATTGAATTTTTAACTTGACAATATAAAGGTATAGGTTCAAGGTAATCAAATTGTGGTGGTCTCTTGGGATAAATGATCTCAACTTTATAAATATCAAGATCAGTAAGTTTTAAATCATAGATTTTATTTATTTTGTCAAGGTTTTTTATTATAGGGATTAAATCATTTCCAATTGGAAGAGTTGTTTTCATATCAGACAAGATGTATCTTTTGTCATCATAATTTGATAATGATATCTTTGAGGCCTCTTGTAGATACATGTTATGCTTCACACTTTTAAGTTGATGAATCTCTTCCATTTTATTCTGATGATTTTCTTTTAAACAATCTTTATAATCTTGATGTTGTATATTCTTAGATACTGCTTTTTGTATTCCTTTACATTTGTTATCCTTAAAAGTTTTTCCATTTGTTATTTCAGGTCGCTCAAATGTATAATCTTTGAAAGCCTTAGAATTCTTATTCCAAATTTTAACTGTTTGCTCTACCATTTTTGGTCTTTTCATCAGATTATGAGAATATAGTTTAGATTTAATATGTGCCGCATTTGTTATCATGTCATTTATTCTTTCATCTTTGAAGGCATATAGATCTCCGGATTGATTTATTAGTTTTGAAAGTATAGGATGCTTTGAGATTTCTTTTTTCACATCTACTCCATCTACTATGAAAATGAAACTATCTGTATCCATTGCACAGAGATGACCTCGATCTTTAAAGTATGGTGAGAAGACATGATAATAAGCCTTATACATTTGTACTTTAGAAAGCTCTAGGATTGCAAAGCCCATAGAGATTGGTTTATTATAAGTTTTTTCATTATTTTTTATTTCAATTGCAACTAGATTCTTTGAGAATATTTCAGCATTTTTAAATGTAGGCTTCCCAAGCATTCTATTATATCTTGCAAAGTCCTTTTCGCTATTTGTTAGGAGTTCTATTCTTGTATACTTGTCCACATTTTCCATTGTCTTCCCAAAGACTGCATTGTTTTTAAGTTTATAAATCATATCCTCATTATTATTTCCAGCAGCCTTTGCTTCTTTTCTTTTCTCGATATTTCCATCAATATAGTCATTGATAAATGGTGCTTGTCTGAATTTTATAATACTATGAATCTTTTTCAAACGAAGGCCGAGTGAAAGATAAAGTCGAAGATTGAGATAATGACAGAGATAAAATTCTCTATCGGTTTGATCACATAAAAGTTTTACGCTTGTTGGCACCTGTTTTCCAATTTGCCAATCTGCAAGTTCTTTGAGATCAATCTTTCTTTTTTCTGGAGCCAAAGGAAAAAATCTAGTTCTAGATTTTATTTCATCAGAATATTCGAGATCACATTCTACGGCATAACCATATTCAGAATCTTTAGGGGTTAAAAGTATTTCTTTTATAAGAGCATCAAGTTGTTTATTATTATCGTTATTATTATTATCATTATTATCATTATTATTATTATCATTATTATTATTATCATTATTATTATTATCATTATTATTATTATCATTATTATTATTATCAGTATTCAAAACTTCAAGCCAGGAGTACCTACCGATTGGTAGATGAAGTTTCATTGTTCCTCCATATAGAGCATTTGCATCGATATAAAGTACTTCACAAGGATTGTTTAAACCTTGCATTATTAATTCAAAGTCTTCTGGTGTTTTTATTTTTATATAGTCAGGATTGGACCTATCTTCACTTGGATTATCCTTAAAATATTTATCAATAATAGTTATTGAATTAATTGTACTTATATCTCTATCTCCCATTACAGAAGAAATACCACCTCTAATATTTTGTTTAAATAGATTAAACATGTCAAGATCATCTATTAATTCTATTTTCTTATCCTCCTCATCAGAATTGGAAATCCATTTATCATATAACATTGTATCCCAAGATAAAGCTGGAAGAGTTATATAATTATAAGGAACTAAATCAGAGGCCCTACAAAATGCTGAAAAACAATCTACTAGGATATAAACATCTAAGGATAAATACATATCGGTATAATCTCCTAAAGTCTTGCAGTTGAAAAGATCCCACATTTTTTGTGCTCTAGCATATTCTTGATCTGTAATACCTGATAATGTAAGCTTTGAATAAAAGACTTCTATTGGAGGCAGACTTGTTTCCTTATATCTTTCAAATAAATTCATGTAATCGTAGGCATAGATTCCTTTTGCCAAACATGTGGAGTATTCTTCTAAAGGTATATTCTTTAAAGCATGCTCTATTGTATATTTAAAGTCTTCTGGCTTCATTGTTTTAGCTATTGCATCCAGAGACATTTGTAGGAAGTTTAAGGAATCTATAAATTTTAAACAACCGTATTCTACACATTTATATTTTTCTTTTGTTAGACCAATAATCTTGAAAGAGTTTTTAGCATCTACAGCTAGAGCCTTTATAAATAAATGTAAATCATATCCAAAAAGATTATGAAATATAACTGGTATAAATTTAGGAATGCGACAAGTAAGATTGCATTTTTTATGGGCTGCTCCTCGATAATTATTTTCACTTTTAAAATGTTCATGATCAATGACTGAGGGATCAGCATACCAAAATCCCTGTTTGCACATCCAGCACTCACTAGCATTTTTATATTCTTCCAATTGTTCATCTGAGGCATTTAATTTATAATCTGCTTGTAATAGTATAAATAATTCATGTTCTAAATTGTTTATATCAGCAACAAAATGATTTAAGGCATCTTGTTCAGAAGTTCCTCTATATGAATATTCTCTAGATTTTATAATCTCTGGATAATTACTTTTAAAAAATAGTTTATAGGTTGTTGGTATTTGTTTACTAGTTCTTATTGTATAAGATTTTTTATTTTCCCATAGAAAGTTTTTCATGCTCTGCGCCAGCCCTCTTGAGTCTTCGGTGCTATGGCCTTCGGTGCTATGGCCTTCGGTGCTACTTAAATACTTGTCAAAGGAATCTACTAAATCATATTTTTCTATTATTTTAAAATATTCTTTTTCTAAATCAAGTTCTATATTTATTGCTTCAAAGTCTCCATATATTTCACCTAATGATTTTAATAAATTTGAAAAATTTTTAAAGTGCATGTCTGTGTTTGTAGGCATTCTAATTAAAGCTGGTTGGTTCTTCTCACATAGTCTTAGATGTTTAATTGAAGCATTTTCAGTTGTAGAATAATGTAAACATCTTTTACAAGTTGTTCCACCTCTAGGCAGTTTTGTTGAGCGCATAAAACTTTGAAAGTTTTTTATTAAAATATAATGTTGCTTCCTTTCAAGGTCCTCTCCCTTATTAGTCTCTCCCTTATTAGTCTCTCCCTCTCCCTCAGTATTGAAGTCCTCATTAGTTGAATCCTCATCTAGTATCATATTATTAGTTGAAGTTCTATGATCCTCCTCCTCATTAGTTGAATCCTCAGTATATATTGAACTTTCGTAAGGATAAGCAACCTCAGTAGGTGGTAGACTTCGTATTGAAATCCTAATAAATTCTTCTAATATTAAAAGATATATTTCTCTTTTCTCATCTTCTTTAGATAATTCTCTATTTGAAATATAAATTGGAATAATATATTTTCTAAAATCTTTTGTGGATTCCCAAAAATTCTTCTCAGGTGGAGAATATTCATAAATATTAAGTTTGAGATTATTTAATTCTTCAAATTTTGAAATGTATTCAATTTTCATTGGATGTTCAAAGTCTCCTGGATATATTAATTCATTTTCATATTGTTTATACTTGCTAACCCTTTCACCATTCTTTGCTTGTGGATGTAAGTGAGCATGTATTGACCATTGAAGACATTTGTTATCACCATTCTTTATATTTAAAACATGAATAGACTTGAATCCTGTAGGAATATAAGATCTTGGGTTTGGGGCTGCTGCTCTCCAATATTCAATTTCCATAGATTGGAAAGAATGGAATCTTAAATTCGATTCTCCCAATTCTTGTTCTATTTGTTCTTGTTGTTCTTCCATCTCTTTGCATAAATCATTGATGGTTTTATTTATTGCTTTTGTTGAGAATAAATATTTAAAAATCGATTCAACAATGGAATCCAGAGGCATAGCCACTCCTTGTCCATCAGGTCCTTCCCCTCTCCAATATTTTGCAAAGACTTTAATTTTATATTTTATAATATTGAATCTTGATTGACCAAAAATTCTTATGGCATCATCCATTGAGTTTTTTATGTTTTGTTTATTTGATTTTATATACTCTGAGATTACAGAGGAAAACATTTGTTCTCCAAATACATCTATGTGATTGAAGTCGTCCCAATTGTAATTTTCTTTTTCAATGTGTTCAGGTTCGATGTCAGAATCCTCAGAATGACTTCCAGACTCGGAATCTCTTTTAGGTAAAGGTTGTTTATTTTTTATAGCACATAATTTTACATGTTTTAAAAAATAAGATTTTATTTTAAATTTTAATTTACATATAGAACATTCAAATTTTTCTATATTTTTAGGAATTCCAATACAACTTGGAAAATGTCTATCGAATCCTGAAAGTAGATATCTTGCTTTGCATTTAGTACAGATTTTAGAGTTTGAATTATTAAGTCTATTTGTTTTTAATAAATGTGCTTTTGATTTTTGATGAGATAGTAGAGCTGTTCTGTTTTTAAAAATTTTTCCACAGGGTTCACAACTATAATCATTCATTTTTTAAAAATTTTTTTTACTGGATACTCTATTTTTAAAATTTAATATTTTATTTTTTATTTTTTTATTTTTTTATTTTTTTATTTTTTTATTTTTTTATTTTTTTATTTTTTTATTTTTTTATTTTTTTATTTTTTTATTTTTATTTTTTTATTTTTTTATTTTTTTATTTTTTATTACCAGAGACCGCAAGACGGCTTTCGCCAGGATTGTATTCGCCGAGAGGCATTCGCCAGGATTGTATTCACCAAGACCTAGTAGTTAAATTCTTACAAGTAGTGGGGATATATCCCTCACTCCCGAAACCTGGCTTGGAGCTGTGTTTTTCCATTCCATTTTCTTCTTGTTTTGAAGTTTTAGGTTTTGAAAGATTTGATTTTTATGGTTTTTATAGACATTTATGGTTTTTATGGACTTTTATGGTTTTTATGGACTTTTATGGTTTTTAAAAATAAATGCATAAAAGGCTTAAAAATGAAGAAATTTAGGGCTTTTTTTACTAAATATGGGCCTGGAAACCACTAGGACCTGGGGGGTTGAGGGAGTGAGGGATATATCCCCACTACTCAGGAAATCTGGTGAAATATATCGTGAAACGAATTTTTTATTGACGCTTTTTTATTCTGAAAAGTAATCTAATATTGCACGAGACAATCATAAGATGGAACTAGTATCCTGATTTTCTAAAATGGAAGCGCGAAAATAAAGTTTTGAAATTATAATATATACAAAATCTATACATGTATAGAATCTGAAGTTCATTTGAATTTGGAATTGTTTCTTCTAAGTAAACTGAAAACCTCAATACATGTCAAAATATTTATATAACCTTTAATGATTTCAAACAAGTAACCATTTCTATCGAATCCATTTGCCACAAATATCATATATTGTAGTACTTTTATAAAACTATTAAAGGTTTCATTTATGACTAAACATTTTTTTGTCATAACAATAATCATTTCGACTAAAGATATCGAAAGAGGTTGAGCATTGAAACTATCACTACGTATTGATGCAATTTTTTTGTAAAAACTTCATATCGAAAAATACGGTAATAATTTAATTTTTCCTTCAATTTGATTATTTCTATTTCTTTTACATGAAAAACTCATGTCTGCTAATTTTATTTTAAAAAGTTTAAAATAACTTGTCAATAGCGAAATTATTTATAAAAATATTATACAAATAGATAAATAAATAAGGCATTTCAACATTGTTTATTGAATGAAATATTTTGACTTAAAATAAACTGTTTTCACTCCAATACGAAACTAACTAATCTTTCTATATTTCTCTATTTCTCTCCTTCCCTCTCTCTCTCTCTTAATCAACAAATCAACTTAATCAACAAATTTCAACAAATGTTAATAGAAAATCAAAATAATATCTTTTTAGGCTGCAATGAAATTTTAAAATTCAAAAATTATTTTCCAAAATCTTTTCTAATTATAACAAATCATATTCTAGAGAAAAACACCAAGAAAAATAAATCAAAAACCAAACAAAGTTGACAAAATGAAATGCAAAATAGGTAAAATGTCATGACACAAATACATTGATAGTTTTTCTTTTTCTGTGGTAGAGTCAATCATAAGCACAAGCATTGTAACACGATTCTCGGTCGGTAAATTGTGGAAATTCCGGTTTACAATTATAAGAAAGTTTCTTCCGTTTTCTCTCTCTCACACCAGGACCGCATCTAGAAGAACAAGCCGACCATTCCGACCAATTTGAATACTTGCAATTTCTTACTGAAATAAACCCGTTATTTGATAAATCACATTTTTCTGATTGACATTTTCTTGTTTCACTGATACTCTCGGTGCACTCGTCATTTTTTTCAATTAAAAATCTAATTCTTGTTTGTTGATTTTGACAGTTGTCATCACAAGAACTCCAATCAGACCAGTTGGAATAGATACAGATTTTTCTTGCAATTACTGGCTGACTGATCGTTGTCGTTGGTTTTGAAGGAGATTTTTCTCTCAAACAAACACTAAAATTCAAAATAATCATGTGAAATGTGAAAATCTTATTGTGATTTTAAAATGTAATACATTTTATTTTTAGATTTTTTCACTTATAATTAATTTTATTCCACTTAATTATACTTTCAATTTGTTGTTTAAATAATATTTACATTAATAATAATAATTTGAATATAAATTCGGATCATAATTATATTATTTTATAACATATTTAAATTTTAAAATTTGAGCTAATTTATATTGAATACATTGTAAACAGAATTAAAAAAAGTTAAGAAAATGGAAAGATTCAAAAAATATAAAATGTAAAGATCGATGAGAAAAACTGTTCTTTATAGTAAAGTTCCATAGAAATATTTAACAATGCACTGTTACGGTTTTTATAGTAGTCGACTAAATAGTTTTGGATTATTATGAAATTTCGGCAGGAAGTAAATTATCTTCCAATATCTTGTGTCATGTATATATTTAAATAACAAAACCCAACATAATAAACTTTATTTCCAATACATCAACTTTTAATATACGATGAATAAGTTATCAGTGATCACTTATTCCTTTTAGTTCCATTTTATATTAAATTAAACTAAAATAGTTTGAATTATGGACATATAATCCTTCCCAGAACCGCTTCAAACTATTTTACTTACCAATCTGACTTGCCTTATAAACGACAAACTCAACTTTAATCAATCACAACTGGAAGTCATATCGCTGTTTTACAAATTATTTTAATACTCTGCAGACGTTATTATTATATTCGTATTTGTCTTTTAGTTTGCCACCCGCTGACATATTTACCACCGATGAATATTAATTTTTTGAATTAATTTTTACAACTAAATAAATTTTTAGTATGTAGACTGTAAATTGCCTGCGATTTTTTTGTGAGTGGCTATATATATATTATAAGAACTTTTTTCAATTTTCACCTCTGATTTCTTTTCAATTGACATTGTATTTAGTAAAAAGCTTGACTATGAATCTGTAAATATATAAAAAAAACATCGATATATTTATTCATATACATATATTTATCGATATATTTAAGTGAAAAAAGCAGTGCCGAAAATTCGTGAGTATCAATAAATATCGATATATTACTGATATTTTATAATACATATATATATATATATATATATATATATATATATATATATATATATATATATATATATATGTAGCTAAAATCCTCAAAAAATGAAATAAGCCATCATCATTTATTATTTTATTTCTTTATTTTCTTGAAAACTCGTTATTTTTAAAGTTGAATTTAGTAGTGTTTTTAGCATTAAATTATAAATTTTTATTTTTTCCTCCAAATAATAAAATGTTGATATGTTTTTATTCCATGCAACTATTATACATATTGAAAGTTTACATGGATTTCTACTACGTCTTGTGTTTGTGTGTTTGATTTAATTTTTCTACTACTTCTTCAATTTCTATATAAATAAATTTATTCTATGTAACCAGGTGTAATTAAAAAATATATAATGAATTTGAAATATCACATTGTTTCTTACAATTAGAATAGTAGAATAGTTTTATAATTATATATAATGTTATATATATATAGACAATTAAATATAATATAATATAATATAATTCAATTTTAAGACATCAAATAGAAACTTATACATATTTTATTAATAATAAATTTTCTTACCAGCAATTTTGCCATTTACTTTTATGTCACTAAATTTTTGTATTAATTTTATGTCCATTATTTCTTATATAGTTTTCATTACAACAATTTACAAATAATTTACTGTCCCAAAACCATTTACCTAACATTGCACAAGTCAGATAATATTTTGCAATTAGTTTTAAAATTAGAAGTTATGAATTATTTTGTGCATTGACAACAGAAAGTCCAACAGAATTATTGGATTTTCAATGAAAAGTTATATTCAATGGCAGAATTTCAGCATGTCACAATTTTATCTTTCTTCAAAATTATGAGGATGGTCTGCATATATTTACAACTTATTTAGTTGATCTATGTTTCAAACAATTTCTTATTGTTTATTGTAACATTTTTATATTGTTTATAAGCTTATGAACTGTTTATTAATAAAGCACGGAATCATTCATTAGTTAGGTTTTTTAAAAAATATTACCAAGAAAATTGACTTCAGTTTTGATCAATTTAGGTAAAAGCGATTAAAATAAATTAAAAGAAATAAAATAATATTTAATTAAGATTTCTTTTAATCATAGGTTTTTTAAATTGTTATTTTTTTATTTAAATTAAGAAAATGAGGTTATGGTCCAAAATCTTGCAAGTAAATTTTTTAATGTGAAGTAAATTTTTTTATGAATAATAAATTTTAATAATGTATAATAAAGCATGTAATATTACAAGATAATATTACAAGAAAAGCAATGATTGAAAATCTTTGGATGCATTTGAAAACAATTTTAAGATCAAATTCGTATCATAATTCTGATTGAATTTTATTTGTCAGAATTTTTGTTCAGAAGATTGCATAAAAGAAATACAAACACTTTGTCTGTACAGCTTTTGGAATTATTACGAATAAATTAGTCTTTATTTTGTATTATTATACATATTATTATAAATAATTTAAAGTATTAATTTTTTATATTTATACTCTTGTTTATTTTAATCTTTAATCTACATAAAAAAATTTAATCGATACATAAAAATTTACACGACACAAAAAAATTTACTCGACAGATTTTGGACCATAACCGAAAATGATTTTTTAAAATTAGTTCATGGTAAAATTATTAATTAAATTAAAAATTATTAGTCAAATTCTTATTGTCCATATATTCATGATTCATCGTTTCCTACGAGCTTCAACCCCCTCATCTTTGCCCCACTCCCGCCTAAGGTTTTAGGGGCCAAAATAAGTAATGAGGAAATTCATGATCCAAGAAGCTAGGGGAAAGTAATTTGACCATAAGAATTCTAAAATTATTTCTTCCTTTATAATTTATTTATGGTATTTAGTATGGGTAAACAAATATAATATAACCTTTTCTGATATTTACTTCTTATTTAATTGGGCCTGTGAAATGTTTATCCAATTTATGTTCAATTTTTCGACTTCATTTTTATTTAGCCCAAAAGAATATTTCCAATAAATTTTAAGTTGTTTTCAATTATTTTTCAAATTCACTAAAAGACAATAATTTCTCAAATATTTATATTTATATTTTTTGTATGATTACAAAATACTCAGCTGAATTCCACTTCAATGATGACCGATTGAGACAAGTTTAACAATAAATTTGACAGAGCGTTAAATAAAAGGGAAATTATTTCAATGGGAGAATATGTTAATCTTTTATATTTATTGTTTGAAGTTGAACAAATTTTTTGACCAATCAGAATTAATATAAAGGATAATAATAATAATAATAATAATAATAATAATAATAATAATAATAATAATAATAATAATGTCATTTAAAACAATTTTTTGTATATTTAATTTAATGAAGACTAACTTTTGACATTCAGTTTTAGTTCGGAAATTGTTGGCATTTCCACGACATCCTCCAAAACGAAATCGGTAGCATTCTTTATTAATATTATCATAGTACCAACGATTTGATGGAGATTGGCTATCACAAATAATGCCCCATGTCATCGAAACATCACATCGGTTGGGATAAATATTAGGTGTATTCAATTGCGTTTTATCTGATTCCTTTAACTTTGGTTGGCAGAGAAAAACACATTCTTCATAAGTATGAAAATTATTCAGACCCCCATAACAACCTTTGTATATAAATGCATTACAAATACCACTAGAAAAATCGTAATAATATCTAAAAAATAAAAATTATAAATAATGCAGTCATTTATTAATTTTGTGGTTTGTTTAAGAAATATTTTACAAAAAAACATGTAAATTACCTTTGTGAAGGACTAGACCAAGAACATGAATCTCCAGAATAAACATATTCCTTGCAGATTACGTCGGGTTTGCATCTCTCGCTCGCTAAAGAGCATTCGAGAGATGATTTCATTTCAGAATATTGCATGCATTCATCTTTTTCCTGTTCATTAATAAAAACACGTTCTCTGTGAATAATTCCCTTCTGGGAACAAGTAGCATTGCATGGGCTCCATTGGCCCCATAAGCGAAATGAACATGTTTCGAATGAAATTGCCGTTGAACATTTATTGCTACAGCTCTCTGTATTCTAGAAAAAACATAAATAAGATTTTTAAATCAAATACGACTTCTGTAAAATGAAGATGAAAATTATTTTTGTATGGCATAATTGTAGATTTGAGGAAATTTGTCAAAAGGAAAAAATTATTTTCCAAAATGATGTTGTTTATTTTGGAATGTTTTTAAAGGATATTTTTTGAAATAATTTTATATCTTAAAAAAAAATAATTGTATTTTGTATTTTGTTTATCAGAATAAAATTAAGTACATTTATTTTACTGTCGGAGATAAATAAATGGATGCAAAATTAATTAATAATTAATTGATGGAATTGCAAATATGTAAAAATCAATATATTTTCAGGAGAGAGTGGATGAAGGAAGTCTAATAATTTTAAATTCTGACATGATCCTTGGTAGATGAAGATTGAAAAATACAAATTAATTAATTAATTAATTGAAAATATGTTTACGCCATCCTGATTGAAAAACAAAAAATAAATGATGGAAAGGAAAGAAATTAAAAGTTAATAACCAGTGATTAACCTGCCAGGTCAAAATGGTCTTGTAGGAAAATCCTGGTGAAAAGGAAACCTTATCTTATTTTCTGGGAATCATGCTTCACAATAATTTGTGGATTCGCTAGCTTGGTTAAAGAAACAACGGCCTATCTACATTACTACTGAAAAAAAGCATTAAAAGAGGTATTTAAAAAATTATAGGAATTTAAATTGTTGGATTTAAAAATTATTTAGTCTATAATCCTTTTCAAAAATGGCAATGATTTTGCTGGCATTTTAATTTTGGATTAAATTTTGACTAGAAAATCTATTCATCAGACCATTTTATCAACTTACAGTTAAAGATGTTTCAATGCATTGTTCTGATTTTCCTTTGAGTAGTTTCCGGTAGCGACTCTTTTCACCTTTACCACACGATTCTGAGCAAGAGCTCCATTCGCTCCAATCTGACAGTAAGCAATGCCTGGTTTTGTCTGGATTTGATTTAAGGGCACCAAACTTTGGTTCATTTTGGTATGCTTCGTCTTGAAGAATCGTATTAATAGAATTGCAATAATGATTCGAATCTTTCTACAATAATATTTATTTTCTACTAAAATCGATTAAAACCAAATTACGTTATATTCTTGTATTAATTGGAATGTTACCACTCCGATATTTTTGATTTCTCCATTCAATACCGTGAAAGGGTTGTCCTTTGGCCAACTGCTAGTTATTGGACAGATAGGAGTCTGACTAGCTTTCTCTTTTTTGTTTAAATAAGTCTCTCCACTGTAAACACCGGCATCCCAAGGATATAAATGGACGGTAAATCTTTCTTGCCATTTGCATGAACCATTACAAAGATCGAATCTACTTAGACCTGTACACCAATCGGGACTTGGGTCAAGTCTCGCAAGGAAACTAACCAAATGGTGAGTTGCATTTACAACAACCAGTGCTGATCTGAAATTATCGGAAAATATTATTTACCACTTTCAATACGATTTTTTTATTTTAATAATTCATGATATATTTATAGCACAAAATATTTATTTCTAATTTAGTTTGACGGGAAAAACAAATATTTAAATAAATGATCTGACAAAAGTTTATCCATTCTAAAACGAAAGTTTTGAAAATATAGGTTATTCAATACTGATGGGAGATAATATCCCAATAAGTAACACTATTGGGACATATAAATCCCATTTTTATTTTTGGAAATAAAAAAACTCATTAAAACTATTGCTGCACACTAAATAAGTAAAATAATATTATAAATAGCTTACTTGGCAATTCTGAGCACAGCACATATAAAAACACAGTTAGTAATAAGCGTGACACGTGTCTACTGTTAGTTAGCAACATCTAGACTGACAAAATTTTATAGAAAAGACATAAAGCAAACAGCAATCAGCAACAAAGCAGACAAGTTTGGACTTGTTTGCGAGCTTATGACCGTACAGAACTAAATTCCTAGATTCCAATGCATTTGTAAGCATTTAAATTATTTAAATAATTATTATAAATTCTCTGGATTAATATGTCCCTACAGTATTGGAAGGGTTAAGTTTATTAATAATGAAACATTTTTTAAATGGTAAAACAAACAAAACGATGACATGGGTACCCGTTTATCAGAATATAATAGAAAATGTAAAATATGGGAATGATCCAATGTGAGATACCCATATTATGAAACTTATTCAATAAAATGCTCACCAAAACATGAATTTTGTCTTGATTGTTATTTTTTACAATTTAGAGTGCGTGGGTCTTCAGGTTTTCAGATTTTTGATTAATATTGAATGATTTGTGCTTAATTTTAACAAACAAACAATCACAATTAAAATAGTTAGAGTAAGGCAGAAAACAAACATTTGTATAACTACATATCGTCCAAAGATGTAAGACAGGAATTAAGGGAAACTCTTCTTTTGATAACAAAAATATTTTAAACTTGAGAGGGTTATCAAAATTATTTGTACTGATTTCATTTAAAAAACACTTCATTATATTTTTATTTAAAAATAAATATCTTGCGTAAAAGTATTTAGTCAGATAAAATATTTTTTTGTTTTGCATTTTAACATATTTTTCATAAAATAAATCAAAATAATTACATATGCTTAAATATTCTTTTTACTGTCAATTTGTTTAGCATCTCCTGTTCATATATAATGTGTTAAATTATTTTTCAATTCGATTGTTTAACTGGATTGAAATGTACAATCATACATTCACGGGCCAAAAAAAGAATAAAATAGAGATAGGAAATTATCATAAATATTATAAGAAAATCAGGTAATTTTGGACTGATTTTAAAGCAAAGGTTCTATCATTAAAAATTAGACTAAAACAAATAAAATTAGAATTAATGAAATACATTTTATGAATCTTAATTTTTACATTGATTCATTTTATTTTGTTTGGATTATGAAATATTATTATTTATTATTTTTCATCGGTTGTTAATATCAGGGTGAAATGTGAGCATCTCATAAAGAACAATTGATTAAAACAACTGCATTATATATATATATATATATATATACATATATATATATATATATATATATATATATATATATATATATATATATATATATATATATATATATATATATATATATATATATATATATATATAATTTATTAAATTTTCCACAATAATTTATTTCATTTTTCATTTATTTGAAGGAAACTGCAATGAATAATTAATCCCAGTGAATCAGATTTAATATAAATGTCATTGATGTATTGCTGGAATGTTATTTAACGTTTGTCACATTCAGTGGGAATCACTTTTAATTCGTTTTCCTTAAAAAACTGTTTATTTCTTCCGATATTAAAGACATCCCAATCAAAAGATATATTTATAAATTTGTTAGATTAATTTGTTTTTGATATATTACTATTTAATATTAGATAATGTTTATTAAAATCTTTTTTTTTAACTAAAAAATTATCTCAAAAAACGTGATAATAATTTTATGTTCTCCTGTTTTATAAAATCAGACTTCCCTCCACTTAATAAACCTACTTAACCTTCTCCATTTAAATTACATCCTTATGATGATATGAAAAGTAAAAAAGAAGTGAAGATTATTAAATAAAATGGTTTTGAATTCAAATTAATAAAATTAGTTAAAAGTGAAAATGAAATTAAAATATTTTTGAAAACAAATATTGAATTTGAAAAGATAATTAAAAACAATCAGAAAATACAAATTATAAAATTACTATAGTAGGAAGTTTTAAAAAAATGTTTTGTTAAAATGTTTGAAATTTATCTAATTTAAAATTTTTGCATTTCAAAATAATACAGCAAATTTATTTGAACATTTGTTTTAAATATTAATTTTATTATTGGATTCATTAATCATGTCTTTAGTTTCAGAAATCCACATGACATATGAGTATTTTAAATCACAATATTTTTAAATTACCAACATCAGATGTATTTCATCACTCTTTTACCAGATCTTTTTATTTATCAAAAATATTGATTCCTTTTTGCATAATTTTTTCATTTTTACCAAGTTATTCTTTCTAATCAATTAAATATTTTTATCTTTTACTTCTTCAATTTCATATTACAGATTCATTTATCGTAATTCATTTATTTTTACAAAAATATTTGAAGTTAATTTGTTAATTACTTTCTCAATAAATTAAAATTTTCATTTAATTACAGCATTTATTTTCCCTTCAAAAATAATTCCTAACGAATATAGACTTCTAAAAATATATTATCTCTTTGTGTTCCGCCTTAGTTATTTATTATTTCTATTATTCTAAAGCTTTTTTATGTATAATTATTATTATTATTATTATTATTATTATTATTATTATTATTATTATTATTATTATTATTATTATTATTATTATTATTATTATTATTATTTTTATTATTATTTTTGAAAATAACTGATAATATATAAAAAATATAATAAATTAAAAAAAGTAATAATTAAAATAATATAGAAAACTTTAGGAAATATACTTTCAAAAGATAGGATTTAAAAATCAAAATTGACACATTTATTGAAATATTTAAATAGCGTATATAAATAGTTATTGGAGGCTTTATTTTAAAATATTTTGAAATATTTTATTAGGCTTCAAGAAGATAATTATAGAAGCTTTAAAAGAATTTTAAAAATTTTAGTTTATCATTTGGAATTTTAAATGATATTTATTTAATTTTAATTTAAAAAAAATTTTTAAAAATTTCAGAAAAAGAAAGTATATCATTATATCATATTATATTTATAACCAATGAGAATTAAGAAAAAGGAAATAAAAGAAAGGTAGAAATGTATTTTTGGGAAGAAGATTGCTAAATTCCAGGAGATTGACGAGGACTATATTATAGTCGAAATATTTTCATTAAATACATTATTCGCAGCAAAAGGCTTAAATTATCACTTTATTGTTTTAAATAATAAATGCTGCTACCAAGAAATCACATTATACTTATTATTATTATTATTATTATTATTATTATTATTATTATTATTATTATTATTATTATTATTATTATTATTATTATTACTATTATTATTATTATTATTATTATTATTATTATTATTATTATTATTATTATTATTATTATTATTATTATTATTATTATTATTATTATTATTATTATTATTATTATTGTTGTTGTTGTTATTGTTGTTGTTGTTGTTGTTGTTGATGTTGTTCTTGTTCTTGTTCTTGTTCTTGTTCTTGTTCTTGTTCTTGTTCTTGTTTTATTAGAACATCTTTTGAATCATTTTAATTATTTCAATACCACATTTAACAAATCCACTTGCAATAAGGTTCCGGTCTATTTTTAAAGTAAAAGACAGTAAAAATAATACAGGTAAAAGTCAAATATCTAACATATACTACTATTGACAGTTGGTTCAGACAATTCAGACTGAAAATTCGTGTTTATCTTAACTTCACATTTCTAGTATGACCATGTTATCGACGTTTCTCATAACTAAATTGTATATTTGTTAAAATTTTAAAAGTTTTTAACCTTCCTTTAAATTGATAATTTTTAGGTCTTCTGGAGAAATAAATGTGAAAGTTTCGTAATATAAAAAAATTTTTCAAATAATGAATTTTAGTAAAACTTGATAATAAAAGTATTTTGTAAATTATTACAGACAATTTGTCATTGTAAAGTTTTTTTTAATTTAAATTTAATATTTTTATTAACTGACATTATACATTAAACATAACTCTTTAATTACTATTTTGTATTCATTCTTTTCCATTCAGCATTCTGGAATGGCATGATCTCACATTGGGTTGCTGGTGGTTAATCGGATATGTTTTTATAGATATTCTCTATACAATAATCAATGGGAAATTTATTATATCACTAGTTTTGATTGAAAAAGCATTATTTATTTTCACTATTTTTGAACTAATAATGATTATGTACAAAGATAATATTATCATTTTATATTATACATTATATTATTTTATTTTTTATTATATAACATATTTTATATAATATCGCAGGGTTTACTTTAATAACGGCGCTCTCTATACCGCGCCGTTTAAAAAACGCGCACTCAAAACCACGACCATTATAACCGTGAGCCATTAATAATAGCGTCGATCATAACCGTGCGTCATAATGATGTATTAAATGAATTATTTTTATTCTTTCATTTTCATTTTCATTTTCTTTTTTCTATCTTTTTATTTTAGCTCACTGTATTGTTTGCGCGCGTTTTTTAACAGTGCGATTGTGGGCGCGCGGATATAAATATATACCATATCACAGCACATCATATTATATTATATTATATTATATTATATTATATATTTTTTATATTATAAAATGGTGCTTTCATATTAGCAGCATAAAGTAAATTGCTGCAAAATATATATTAAATTAAATAAAATAATTATATTTCTCTTTTTCAAGAAAATTCATTAGCTGGATCATTGATTTGGCAATACTTTGGAGCATCTTGAAGATTATACATAAATTTCATTGGGTTTTGAAAACCTTTCTTAGACGATCCAAATACTTGCTGTTTTCACGAGTTGTTTCATATTTCTTTGTATTTGTTTGCAAAATTTAAAAATATCTTCACGAGGATTTTATTCAGCGTGTATAATATAAAGCATAAGGAATTTGCATACTACATCAATTCACAATATACATTCATTTAATATTTTATTTTACTTTTATTTATTTAGTTATTTATTTAATTAATTAATTAAATTATACTCTTACAGTGATTAAAATACTTATTTTAATTTTTTCTTTAAAAAAATAATTTAAATTACAATAACTTTTGGATATAATAAAATGCTTTTTGCCAGAAATTCCTTTTTATTATAACCAAATTTTATAATAGCTGATTTCCTTTAAATTGAACTTACAGTACAGTCAAGCGTTATTGCCACACACTAATTTTACAAAATCCAATTTTTTATAATATCTGATTTTACTGTACCCGGAAGATATTGTATTTAATGTGTAAATCTTAGACAGATTCGTTGAGACTAAATAATTTTAAACAAAAATTCAATTGACGTGTCTCGTAAATATATTATTGTAGTAAATACAAGTTATGTATATGTAAAATTGAAACATTTAATTGCATTTCTTTTAAATAAATTCTTAAAATCTTCTTTGGATTTTAAACTATCCACGTCTGTGATTGTAAATTCAAGTAAATATTATTTTACATGCAGTATTTAATTTTTATATTTCGCTGGAGGCTTTTATTTGATATTCTAGGACTAGTAAGATTCGAAAATAGTTAAAAAAAACTGTTTCGAATTTCATATTAATTTGATTCTCTATTGAAAACTTAATAGTGAGATGATTCTTAAATTGTTATAATATAATATATCTAATAATATATAAACTAATTTTTTTCTTATTTTAACTTATTCCAAAAAATTGAAATATATTCTTTTTTAATTAACTAAAATTATCATTTAAGTGCTCATAAGGCCTAAGTTTAAATGTCCATCGAAGTTTTCAATAATAGTTTTTATTAGCATTATGGTAACATTTTCTCTCTTACACCATTCAAAAAATTACTTTGATTGTTATACATGATTTTGAATGGTAAACATAACTAAAATTTATGCAAATAATAGAGGTGCGAGGATAATTAAATAAAAAACGATTTAATTAGGATTGTAAAATGTTCTGATTATATTTTTCGAAATTGGTAATATGTATTTTAAAATAAAATAAAATAAATTAATTTAAAAATATAACTTAAATACAATAATATTAAAAATATATGAAATTAAATATTCAAATAAAGTAATTAAATCAAATTAAATCAAATGATTTAATTAACCTATATTTGATGACCTTTTAATGACATTGTGATAACCTCGAAAAGATATTGAGATCAAAGTAAGTTGGAGTCCTCACTACATACTACTCAGATATAATCAGATGATTTTCGCTTTAAGTATAATTGAATGTTTAAAAGTACTAATGTGATACTTGGTTCAATTTCTAATCTCAGATTAGTTTCGAGGTCTTCTCTATTATTATTATTAGCATGTAAGACAATTTATAAGAGCGGTTCAAGAATTATAATATTGTAATGCGTTCTAAAGATGGAATGATCAGATACAACAGTCTGATTAAAAAGTTCAGAGATGGTCAAGTTTCTTACATGGTGCTGACATAATTGGTATTAGAAAGTATATCGAATATCGCATTACACATATGGCTATAAAGATTGTTTTTATAAATTCTAGAATTTATTTTATTGGTATTTTGTAGAATCTTTTATAAATAATTGATCAAATCCTATGTGACAGGTGGCGAATTATTTATTAACATTCATTTTTCAATTCTTCCTACACTAGTTAGTAGGACTGTCAATTTCACATAGGAATAATATTTCTGTGAAATTAAAAAAATCAAGAATAATTTTTATCTTTTAATTTCACCTTAAAAGCTACAAGAAAATGCTTTAGAATTAATATACTAAAATTTTAAATTAAATTTCATTAAACTTAAGATTTTATTGTAAAACATGTTGTCGTTAAATTCAATCTTATAATAATTTAATAATTTAAAATTATTATAATAAAAAAATTATAATTTTCATTTTATATAATAATATATTTTAATTAATTTAACTTATTTTTATTCCTTATGCTTTAAATTACTCAACGTTAAATAAAATCCCTATGAAAATCTTTTTAAATGTTGCAAACAAATTACACTGTTTTTGAATTTAATAAATAGCAGTATTTAATTATGGATGTTATAAATACTAAAAGTATAACAACTAACAATCATACAATATGCTTTTTAAAATGAAATATAAGAAAGAATCAATTTCTCGACTGAAATCTACGCCTCTTCAAAAAATCTCGAGTCATAATAAAGTAACAACTTTTCCCAATCTCTAAAATCTCAAAATTTACAATAATAATACATTTCTATCAGGAGGGAACGTATTAATTTATTGTTATAGAATAATAGCAATCTCTTTTTACAAAATCTATCTTTTAAAATACATTAAATTCTCATTATTAAATAAATAAATGTTCCTTTTTATGACTATTATATTACTAAGCCAGTAAAAATTACGGGTCCCATGGGAAGGAAAATGTATTATGTTATATGTATTATAATTAGAGTATATATACACTAAAAATACAGTAAACCATTAATTCAGAATTACTTATTCTATTTATTATATTTTTTTCACGTTATTATAATTAAATAATTTTCGAGATGCAAAAAATATATTATATTCATTTTAGCTTTTTTCGCTTCCATTATATAACAGTGACAGTGCTGACAATATTTACAAGTAATGTTAAAAATAATTTTAATCTTTTTAATTATTCTAAATGATCTTTTTCCATCCGTGTTTCTAGCAGGCAACGCTTAAAGTATTTGTAGAAATTTTTCAAAATTTACCATTGTTCCCTAGATATTATAAGTTTTGATAAGTTTTAAATCGTTCCATTTCCTCTTTTAAATATATGAAGAAATAATTTTTTTTTAGTTTTTTCAACATTCATGTCAGTCAAATTACAGACTTTGAAAAATATTTATTACTTTCTTTTACAATATTATTTTTTTAATTAAATAAATGATTAAAAACTTGTGAAATAATGATTGATTACTTTCTGGTACTCCTAATATGCGTTTACTCCAATGAAAACGCGGATAAAAACCTGCGTGGATAATAAAAATGCGAACAATTAAAGCACAGATAAACAAGGAAATATCTCCGCCAGTCCATATATCTTTTTGTAATCACTATTTACCTTTTTTAGAATCTAGTTATAAATACTTAATTCACTATTCGATATAGATTTATCTGCTCATTTGTTGTACGTGCCTTTTTATTGGTGGATACCCTAATATCTATAAATTGTTTCAATCCTTTTTTATGACTAAATATATAGTAAAATGTATGTTTAAGTGGAACTTTCTAAAAAGTTTACTTCTTTAATATATTTAATTAATATTTAAAATTTATTAAATAAAAATTTGCTAATTTGAAAAGAATTGTAATTACAATCGTTTCAACAGTCACACAATTACATTTAATCATTTTTATCTTTGATTCAATATCAAGATATGTCAGAATTCTAAGGAGTGAAATGAGATTAAAACTGCTACTTAGGCTAGGAATCCAGTTATTTTCTTTCCTTTCCCATTAAGCCATTCCAGAAACTGCAATTACAATAACAAACTGTAAATAAGTAAATTGGAGAAATTAGCAGAAATAAATAATATTAATATCTATTTAGAGTGATTTAAGGCGGCTGATTTGCATTTGAATATATGTTTCAGCTAAAACAAGTTGTATATTTTGTTAAAACTTACTTATTTATTAAAGGTTAAACCAGCCATGTCCAACAGAAATTACCTTAACGGCCAAAAGAAATATCACTGGTCTATCGTGTACTTTTCAAATAAAAACAGGAATTTATAGATAGGGTATGAGTTTTGGGGTCAAGAATTAGAAGTTAATCCTAATAATATTTTTAATTCTTTGTCCTTTACTATATTTACTATATTATTATGTATTATGATTGCATATTAACCCAGCCATCTTCTCTTGGGCGTTAATGGTTGTTTACATTTCATGGCGAACCAATAATGATTTAAATTTCAGTTAACTATCTAAAAAATAAATTTTTAGAAAAATATCATTTTAATAAATATTAACATCAAAACTTCAAGTTAACCGCAGAAAAGTTTCCACTGATCTCATGTGGACCGTGAAACACGATTTGGACATGGCTGGTTTAAACAGACCAAGAATAAACTATATCACTTCGAAAATGCAATGAAGTTCTAATAGTCAGCTAGACGAAATAATTAAGATTTTAATATCGGATAAAGATTACTGATTTAAGAGTAAAGAAAGGGTGGTAAATATATTTACTATTAACTTAAATTAAAAATCTCATGTTTCAAATCCGTTTATCCATAAATTACAATTTTCTAAATAGAAAGTCTTGAAGATCCAAAACGCGGGTTCTCTTTAGTATTCACTAAAATGGAGTGTTCATTGTGAATTTTATGTTCAAATGTATTTATGTTTAGTCAAACAAAAAATGACCGAGAATTTGACTTTAAATCCACTTAATTGTACCCTTGATTTGCAATGGATGGAATTCATCAACTCTTCAAATTGAGAAATTCTAAAATTACTTTCAAAACGTCAAAGTTAAAAAAACTGATCATAAATAAAGTTAATCCATTTTCTTCAATTTCATTTTCAAACTACAAATCATTTGTAGTCATCAACTATTTTCAAAAATTATTTAAGTTAAAATTATATAAAAATTAAATTTATTCAATTTTATCTATGTGTAGGAAATGGTGGGAAAAGGAACATGGTTTAAATTTTATGATATCTTTGAATTTTTAAATTAATAAAATTTTATTATGCATCCATAAATTGGTTTGTTCTAATTTATTGTCTTTCAAACATCAAATTTCAAATTATTAGATTAGTAAAGATTTTAAAATTGTAATAATAAAAGGTTGATTATTGATTACTTTGATTCAGCCAATGAATTTGATTTTTCTAGTAATAAAAATATTAATCTAATGAATAAATAAATGGTGAAAAAAATAATTTATCTTTGTATAAAAAATCCTTATTTAAGAAATGAAAAGCATTTATTAACCGATAAATTCATAAAAATGATATTTTAATTATTAAATTTGTCATAAAATTAATAATAAAGTTTTACCGACATTGATTATATAATGTTTTTTTAAAGTAATTCTACAATAAAATATATTAAATTACATACTTTATTATTAAATTAAATTATCCGATATTTTATGTTTTCAGTCAAGTCGTAAAGGGAAAGATTCAGCTATACAAACATTCGTTTCGTGGGGGGGGGGGAGGAAATGTCAACATAAATTCAGGAATTCATTCTAATCAAGTTTCAAATTTCGAATATTTTCCAGTTATTTCAATCTAATGAAAAAATTGATGATTTTAAGTAAAACTTTTAATCAAATAAAAATATCAATTTCATATTATTTGTTCTTTATAAATGACACCATACCCTTTAATAATAAATTTTAATTTATTTAAATTTGAAGATCTAATTGTAAAATTAAATTTGTTTAAATGATAAAACGATTGTTAAAACCCGGTGTTTGTTTAAAAATGAGAGGTTAAATTTATTTATTTATTTGAAATTTTGAAATTTGAAAATAAAGTTTGTCTTTGGAATAATGAAAAATAATTTCATTATTTTTCAAAATATAAATAAAATCGACCATAATAAATGTCACAAAAATGTTTATTGTAGAAATGCAAATTTTCCTAAGTTTATATATTTTTAAAAAATTATTGAACTGAATATCATACAATGTACATATATGACAGAAATAAAATTTGTTTTTTTCAAATAAAACTCACTAAAGTTCTTTATCACAGTCGAAATAATGGCATAAATAATATCAGTAAGAGATTAAAGAGTAGTGTGTATGCAAAGAATGATATGTTTGTATTTGTTTTGCCATATTTGAAGTGGCAAAATGATGTGTATATAAAAGGATGTTATGTAAATATTTAATTTTTTTTTCATTTTTAATTGTTTGGTTTTGAATGGGTGTTAAAAAATGAAATTAATTTTTTTAATAAAATTTAATGTTTCTTATTAAATATATTTTTCGAATAAGTAAATTAAAGTCAATTTACTTTTTTGTGTCTACTCTATGATAGTAGTGAATATGTTTAAGTGGCATTTTTGATTTTTAAGCCAATGTCATGTTTATTTTTGTGTTATAATTTAATTAACTTTCTATAATAGTTCAATTAAGTTTAGGTAAGGAGCTAAGTTTTGTAATGAAACTTTGTAAAATGGTAATATTTTCAAATGAATTGTAAACTTTCAAAAACATTCAACAAAGGTAAATTTTGATTTACAAATATTGAATTTTATAGGATCAGTTTTTTAATATGTTAAAAGGAAACCCAAAGGCTATAATAATTTTAATTGTGTGGTTGAATCGTTTAAAGGTTTACACAATTAAGCATGCCAGTCTCGAGAATCATTTTATGTTTGATGTTAACCTATGTCGTATTAAAACCTTTAATTAAAAAATACTGTTTACACATTTAAATTTTTTTTGAACTATTATTGATTAAAATTTATAATAGTTATAAACAAACAAAAGCAACAAAATTAAAACAAAACATGGACACATTGACTGCATGAATGTTTTCTGTTACAACAATAAAAAATAAAAACAGTTAAAAAGATTATCTTTCATTAAAACGAATAATTTAAAATCGTTGTTATGCTCTGAAAATTCATGTTTAAAGTTTTTTCATAAATTAAAAATTATAATTATTAAGATTAATTATTAATTATTATATATTATTTTTTAATTAATATTTTAATTGTTTAACTAAAAAGAAATAAATTATATTTCATCTTAATATAATAAGAAACAGAAGATTATATTAGATTGGTCTAAAAATTAATAAAACAAACAAAATAAATGAGTGGCAATTTGATTGTTATTGACTATCAAAATTAAATAAAATTTTAATTAAAAATATAAAAATATTTATTATAGAAAATGAAAATTAAATTAATATATTGACATGTAAATATTTAAAAATATAAAGATTTTCATAACCTATTCATACCATATATTTTGTGTTTATTTGGATCTTTGTGAGAAATACATTTTAATTCTTATTTAAAACTTGTTTCTTCGACAAAAAATGACAAATATAAGTAAAATCAAACTCATATTTATTATTGATTTTTTGTTAATTAACATAATTGTTGAGGTTTCTCGAAGAGAGGTGCAAATAAAAAGTAAATATGCATGAAATTGTGTACGACAAAAATATTTAAATTCTAATAACCCAACACAATGATTAATGACAAATTTTTAATGACAATTTTTAATGACAAACTTTTTTCTTATTTGGATTCTTTAATTCGTATTTTGGTTCCATTCATCTTTAAAATATTTATATTTATATTTATTTTTCTTAAATATTTTTCTTGTCATTTAAAAAAACTTTTCATCAATTTATATGTGAATAAATATGACTATTTTATTAAAAAAATCACCTTTTATTAGTTTTTGATGACGCATCCAGGGACCTGGCTAATATTACAGTCATGATTCCATTTCCTGCTTTGTAGAATTGCTTTTGCAAACCGGTATAGCTCCGTTTCCACACACTTGAGAAACTCCTTCATTGGCCATCTCACCAAGATGATAAATATTAAACTCCCTTGAATGAGAAGCTCCTATAAAACAAATAAACCATTTTATCCTTATTTATTACCTTTCACTAAAAAATAAATAAAACTTGAATAATTTAATTCATTTTTAAATCATTTATATTCTCAAACGTTTGTTCAAAAATATTTTTTGCTGCAGTTTATGGTCACAATATTTGGAGAAAGCATCAGTTTTCATGATAATTAATAAATAAATTTCTTGAAGACAGTACCATTCAAATATGTAAGAATATTTTATTTAGAATTAATTGTAATAAATAGTTAAACATACATGGCAACGATTTAATTTTAAGAAACCGTCACTCAAACATGATATGTTTTAACAGTTTTTCAGTCATCATCAAATAGAATAGAATAACTATAGAAATTACAGATTTTTGAACAAACTTATTAATTATATTAATTATATCATTTTTTTTAAAATAAAATATAATTCATTCTTTAAAAATTATAAAATTTAAATTTAAATGATAAATCATATTTCAAATCTTTATCAATAGCGCTTCACAATATACACGTTTCCAATAATTTGTGAAATATTTTAATGAAATTTTACCATCCAACATACCTATTTTTCTCTTTCGTGCTCACTAATGTTGGTCAATGTCTTTCGTCTATAATGTTCTCAAGCTCGAATTCAGAGATGACGGGAAGTCTATCCAATGTATGTTGCATTATATCCATTACATGTAAATAGATAAACGAGACCAGAACACAATCTAACTGGAGTTTAAGACTTATTGATAAACATCGATAAACATTTTTATTAGAATTTTAAGAATTATTGATAAATTTAAATATAGGATTAAACATGAATACACTTTTTTGTAGTGAAGACTTTTGGTTTTCAACATAAAAAAATAATAAATCCTAAAACGTTTTTACCAAAATCCTTAAGGTGAAGTTGACCTTGGAAACCTTTTAGGCACGAAGAATTTGGTTATAAATAGTTATTTCAAATAATTCTGGGATCTCCAGTGAAAAATAAGAAATTATAAACTAAAATAATACAAATTTAAATAATGCAAAATAGATTAAAATAGTGATTTAATTGATTTATAACTTTATATACGACTCCCATCGTGTAATTCTTCCAGGGTACTCATAAAATAATTTAATTTAATTTTTATATATAAACATTTATTGTTACTAATATAAAACGAGGTTCTCCCGGTAGCCTAATCAATTCAAAATAAAATAATTAGTAAACGATTAATAATTAATCCACCAAACCTTTTTTAGTCTTTTCGACATCAAAATTTAGCAGATAACAAAAGGTTTATGAACAAAGTATTAAATCTCTAAGAGAAACTATAACATCTGTGAAATACACATTAAAAATTAAGTTAAAAATGTTGGTTAAAATTTTGGTGCCCATTAGAAACTATTTTGTAAGATATTCAATTATTTGCTGTTATTAATTTTATATTTCTATTAAAATTAAGCACTTACTCTAAAATGTATTTTAATATTTGACAAAATACGAAAGAAATTATATTTAAATAAAGGCAATACAAAA
>CAUHTR010002297.1:0-5000 GCA_959609185.1 Schmidtea polychroa
TTTAAATATTTCAATAAATGTGTCAATTTTAAATTTTAAATCCTCTTTTGAAAGTATATTTCCTAAAATTTCTATATTATTTTAATTATTACTTTTTATTAATTTATTATATTTTTATATTATCAGATATTCTCAAGGTCAATGACAACAGATCAAATTCATGATTTCATTGATTTCTTCTTTAGTGTTGATCTTTGGCTGTCTGTTTATAATGAGATTTGCTTCTTTGAATCTGACATTTTTCTTTTGGATGTTTCCATTAGCTATGATTTCTATTGAAATATTTTTTCTTTCCTCTGTTGGCTGACACTGCCGGAGATGTCTACCCAACGAGGATGTCCACCAGGATCTAGATGTTCTTTAACTCTTTGGTGCAAGGTCCTGAGGGTACTTCCAATGTAGATTTCATTGCATACATTGCACGTGATGCAATAGACGATGTTTTTTCGAAAGCACATATCTTTCGGTGTCTGGCAGTTTTTCATTGTGCAATTGTTTTCTCTATTTATGTTGCCTGCCAGAGCCTTTCTCAGTGTCCAAGATTTATGTGCTATCCGAATTGGAAGACCGGTACGTTTAAGTTCTTTCAGGATCTTGAAGTCGAGTATGTCACTGATGAATGGGATATTCAGATAGAAATATTTCTGATTCTTTTGTGTTAATTCCCTAGATCTTCTTGGGGTAGAATTCATTCTTTCAATGTCCTCACCTTGGTATCCGTTTCCGTGTAAGATTTTATTGAAATTTGATTGCTGTTTGAAGTTCTCATTTTCTTCAGTGCATCGATTGGCTATTCTTCGTTTCTTATGACATGCACTTTCCGTAAGTATGGAAGCGCTGATCTTTGGTGCATAAATATATCTTTGCGAGCTGGTTTTCTGTAGAATCCGTATATTGGAGTATTTCCTTCTATTTTGATTCTCAAATCCAATAAATTGAGGGATCCATCTTCTTCCGTATATTCGATTTCGAACTTAATATCTCGGTGAGCCGCATTGAATGTATGAAATATTTCCTCCGCTTCTTTTCTGCTTTTGGTCGTGATGAAGATGTCATCTATATATCTTTCATAGAAACCGATGGGTTGTATGGTCCTCAGTGTCTGTCGTTCGAGGTTATCCATAAAGATGATTGCTATCAGTCCTGATATGCTGGAACCCATAGGCAGACCTTTAACTTGTTTATAGATATTTTGCTCAAAGGTAAAATAGGTGTTCTCGAGGATAACAGTAAGAAGTTTGGTGATATTCTCGATATTCATTTCCTTTATTAACAAGTTGCTTTCTCTTAATTTCTTTTCTAAACATTGAATAGCCTCTTTTGGTTCGATAGATGTGTATAGTGATACGACATCAAGACTGAATGGGTATTGGAATTCTCTATGACAAGTTATGTTATTATTTAATCTTGTCATGAGGCAGTCGCTGCTTTGAAGAGGCTGCTACCAAGAAATCATTACTTTATATTATTATTATTATTATTATTATTATTATTATTATTTTTATTATTATTATTATTTTTATTATTATTGATAATTATTGTTTCGTATATTTGACATTGCCGATTCCTCAAAAACTTGAATCGGTAACCCCCCCCCCGGCTCCTTATCAGAATATGTAGTAAATATTTGAATTTGTCTTGTTTGAATACCCCACTCTCCATTACCTCATCAGGGTTGATGTATTTGTTCAATTCTTTTCCGTTGAAAAAGTCTTGAAGGAGCTTTTGAATTTTGGGTATTCTTGTAGATCCATCACTCATACAATATTATGAATTATAATTTTGTCCAACTCAGTATCTCTCAATGCTTTCTCTACTGGCTCTAAAGTCGAACGTTACAAATCAGCATTTAATTCCTCAAACTTGCTCTAGTAATTGAAGTGTAAAAGTCAACAATACCTTCAAACAATGGACAATTATCAAATTTAATTGAGTACTAGAACTATAAGCTCTTTTATCTCGCTCACCGCCTGTTCTCAATTTTATAACTGCTCGTTTGATATCATTATTATCTTTCTTATGCTTCCTCTTGAATTCTTGAATGAAATGATTAGACATGTGATATTCAAAACCTTCACCATCAAAATGAACATCAGTACCAGCAGATTCAAATTCAAAAACACTATTTGTAATTGGTTAACTTGAAACATTAAAAGTTCCTGTTCCTAAATCAAATGTTAACACTTTGCCCTCAGCACCGACCTTTCTGTCTAATCCATAAGCTATAGTGGCAGCTGTTGAATCATGAATGATTCGCAAAGCATTTAATCTACTAATTGTTACCGCATGTTGTAACCGTTACTAATTCAGCCGTCTGTGCTTCTACAATTTCTTTCATTTTTATTAAAACCTTTGATAAAATTTCGGGGGGGGGGGGGGGAATGTTAGCGTTAATTCACACACACACACACACACACACATATATATATATATATATATATATATATATATATATATATATATGCTTAATTTATAACATTATACATTAAATAGTAATTGTATGATTGAAATATGTTAACCTCTCTCAGAATATGAAAACAGATTATTTAATTCTCCAGTTTGAGTTTTTCGTGTAAATCACGTAATATGTTTATTAATAAGTCTAAAACTCCGATTGTATTCTATTTCCTCATCACTACTAATTATATTGTCATTAGCATTTGCAGCAGATAATTCGTTTTCCTTTTTATCGGAAACAAATTTACTATTTGAATTTGTCTGACTACTGCAAGTATTTTCTCATTTCTGATGATTTTTTGTAAAAACTTTGTTAATGAACCAAACATTTTCTTAGCTTCATTTTGTTTTTCTTCTCGTTTTCTTTTATATTGTGCTCCATACAATCTTTTCGTTTTTCTCTCAGACATTTTAGATCTTTTAATAAAATGTTTAAAAATATAAATAGTGATTGAATTAAAATAATGTAAGAGAAATATTTACATTTATTCAAATTGTGACCTTTTTGTTGATCAAGATTATTAAAATCTTATATATTTTATATAAATATAATACTTTCTTATACAATTATAAAAACCTTAAATAGTGAAGTTTTTTTATTATGTTAAATTGGCTTTAAAAAGGAATATGATGCTGTTTCCAATTTCAATTAGGCCGCTTGCGTGTTTCGAACGCAATGAACGCTGGTCAGGATCGGCCCTGGATGCAGAATTATAAAATATGATGAAGTGAAACAAGAGATAGAGATAGAAAGTATTGCTGCAATTCAACATAAAATAATTTAAAAAGTTATGCAATGTAATGGATATTCAATATAAAAAAACTTGCCATTTCCAATATCAATGCTAAGAGATGGGTCAAAAGATTAGATATTCGATTATAGCATTCACCTATCAACTACTGAAAAAGATCTTAACAAGCCTAATCATTGGGAGAAGTGATGGGAGAAATCCATTCGATGTAAATAATGTTTTGTGCGATATTTGTAAGAAGTAGAATGATTGTGATTGCATGAATGACATGAATAATTATAATATATTATGTAACAGTGATATTGATAAGTTAAATAAAAATAAATATTAATATGGAAATGTCCACCCCTTCAAGCACTATCCCACGTGTATATACTAGTTATGTAATCCATTCGGACGCCAGTTTTGGTCGGATTAGAGCAGTATTATCACAAAGAAATGAAAATGGCAATGCAAAAGTACATTACGATGAAGGTGTTGCTTGCAATTTATTATTTTACATTGCATTCTTTACACTACATATATGGGGAAAGTTTCGGTCTGCAAACGGACCATAAAGCAATTGCATTTATGTTCAAGATTAAGAAACCTACAATACACAGGAATTTCAGACATGGATTAATCACCTTAGCAGTTATGTCATACAGCAGTACAGAAAGCTAATAATTATATATCTTCTAATTTTGATACCAGAAATAAGAATGAAAAAAATTATCGATTATAAGAAAACAATTTTTAATATTTCGGAATTTAGATGTTTCAATGTTCAAATGCTTTTAGTTTTACCTTTTATATTCATTTTCTGCTCTTTTATTGGTTTAAATTTAATTAAATAAAATAATTTAAACTTCAAATAATAACTATAAAATTTTAAATAATTGAAAATTTAAAAATGGTCGTTTAACTATTCATGGCAGGTTTAGTATTAAAACCTTGGATGCGATTAGAATTTGAATGTAAAGGTAATTTTGAATTTGTTTCCTGCATTGCACAGTTAAATAACAAAAGTGTGGATGAGATTGTGGTTTGGATATGTTTGTAGTCTGTTTATTAATGTACTATTGGTTGAAATTATTGATTTATGTTGCTTGATATGGAATGAAAACATTTCTGAAATTCATATTTTGGATGGAAGGAAATTTCGTGAACTTCTTGAGCTTGCTACTTCAAAAGTTAATTTTTTTTTAATAATGAATAGTATCAATGAATCGATGGAGTTGCAATTAGTCACCCTTTAGCTTCAATGACGACATCAATTTGTTGACGATCTTAGAAAGGAAAATCGCTTTTATCCAATTTAAGAAACCCATATTTTATAAATGGTATGTAAACGATATTTTTCTTATATTTGCAAATCAAAGGCATGTCCAGCCGTTATACATTATTTAAACAGTTTACATAAAAACATGAGAAACGGAAATAAAATCATCAATTGCTTCCTTGGATTTGTTAATACAGCACAAAGATAAAAACTATGAGACAGAAATTTATAGACAGCCAACTGATACTGGTACTGGTATACTTCTGAAAGTTTTTGTGAATTTAAATATAAGGAAAACATGGTGAAGGTATTCAACTATCATGCATGGTCTTTATCTTCTACTTTTGACAATTCGGTAAAAAGTGTTGATTGGTTGATTGAGGCGCTAATTAATCCTAAAAATATTAAGCATACCTGGAATTAATTTTACTGGCGAGGGGGAGTTGGATGATGAGGTAAATAAATTTGTTAGTGAGTGTAAGGATGATGAGCATAAATTTGTGTTGGCATTGCTGTACTCAGAAGAATTT
>CAUHTR010002297.1:7500-27500 GCA_959609185.1 Schmidtea polychroa
CGCGATAAAAAAGAAAATATAATTTCAATATGAATATTAAAATATATTTTCATTGTAAGTCTCAAATATTTGGTCAATAATATTCAATGGGATATTGAGGGCAAGTCTGTAATTGTTGCCCATAGGAATATCAATTATATTATAAGGGGCGGAGGGGGCGAGGGGCGAGGGGCGGGGGGGCGGCAGGTGGCAGTGCTCCATAATATGGAAATAGCAAATTACTCCCCTAAAATCAATGGCAAATAACATAAAGAATAAATTTCACCGAAATCAATAAATCTTACCAAATTTTCAGTAAAGTCCAAACAAATTTTCATGGAAAAGAAAATCGTTTCAAGTGTGAACAAGAGCAGGCAAACATTGCTAATTATAATTATTATCCAATTATTGTGACATGGGACATAATGGGACAATTTGGTTGCTTAATGGAGATCTGGCAGTTGTACGAGAGCAACAAATGATGCAAAATTGACACTGTGAGAATGTGCAATAACCGATTGATGAGTCAAGATTAATGAGAATAGATTTGGGAAATAGAATCCGCAATTAATGGGAATTGAAAATCAAATCATTCAACAATCCAAGGTTACGACATTTGTCCACATATGGCTAAATCTTGCTCGATTCAACAAATCTGTGAAAGAAGAAAAATTCTGTTACTAAAAATAGATTCATTTCCAGCCAATCATAAGTGAAGGAGTATTAATCTATTGATGTACTGTAATTGTCTGCCAGCGTGTTTCCAATGGAACGCACACCTACAACTACACACCTACAGGCGGCCACTGGTGCTCAGTGAGAAAGTTACAGAAAGTTACACACAAGAGCACACACACAGACAAACACACACACACACACTCGCATCAACCACATCTGTAACAAGCATGCACAAGCCGGTAAGAGTTGAAATTCTCAATGAATTCCGTCTCATCATTTGCAACGCATAATAATAATAATATTAATTTAATCAATAATTCAACTGGCCTCCAAGAATTGTTGGTGAACATTGCCTTGTCGTAGGAGAATTATCCTCCTCGATTTGTTGTCGTTGTTGCCGTTGTTGTCGCCCTAGTTGTCATACAGAGCAATTGGGAGAGATATCCATAACAGCTATCAGTTGAATTTGTGTCAGAAAGAATAAAGGGCAATAATCTGGCTCATTGAGCACAAGGAAAGCCCTTATGGTAACTTGCCATGGTCACCTTGCTTGACTACGACCTTTGATAACCCCTCCTTGAGCTGCTAACATGATTGCCAACCCCTCTAATAGTTATCAATTGCACTCATAATCAATATATTCCCCCCCCTCCCCATATAGGTGCATCAAATCCCCATTGAACCATGCCGAAATGTTTACTATAATAATAAATAATTGCTTGCTCCCTGTCAACCATTGGAAATTGTTTATTTCATATTCCCAGCAGCGAGGATTGGCAGAATTTACAGAACTCGAGTGCAGCTAGATTTGCAGACAATTTTATGGGGATATTATCGGATCATGGGATCACTTTTATATTAGATTTTATCGATTTATTCATATGATCCATTATTTATTATTATCATTATTATTATTATTATTAATTGTTTATTTTATTATTTTTATATTAATATAATTATTAGAGATAATCATTTTCTCTGAGAGGGGGCAATGAAGTGGCTGGTCGGTTCAACTCTCTCCTCTCATCTTCAATTTGGAAGGTCCTCTTTACAATTTATCGCTGCAATTCTCACCTATTCCATGTATGAATAATATATAATAATAATAATAATAATAATAATAATAATAATAATAATAATAATAATAATAATAATAATAATAATAATAATAATAATAATAATAATAAATTGAAATAAAGGAATCTGAAACTAAATTTCCCAAAGCATTATCAAATCTAGAATTGTTGGCGTCATATATTTCATGGGGTTTCCTGCCATTGAATATTGTGATGGAGCACTGCAAGTTATCAATTCGTACCCCCCCCCCCCCCTTCGCAGATCATATATAAAATTCCCCATGAATTAGTTACAAACTCAAGGGAAATGGTTAAGGCAATGAGCAGAGAGAGCAAACGGATGAAATTATGTCCCCTAAAAATCAATAAAAACACTCACCGGGAGCTGAGTGCAAATCCAAATTGTCAATAAAATTTTATAAAACAAAGTTCGTTCACATAAAATTTGCAGCTGCACAGTTGTAACTGACACCAACAGTGAGCAAAGAGAGATGCACATCTGTGTTCTGTGGCGGTGATGGCGGTGGTGATGGCAGTGTTGAGGGCTGTGGTTATGTCAGTGGTGATGGTGATGACAGCAAGGGCGGCCGTGGCGAATTTTTTGATGCTAGTGATAAATTAGTGGACATTGCCAAGTTTCAATGTTTCAATGGTTAACAAATATGCGACTTGGTGACCAATATCAACAGCTCTCTTACTCATAATAATATATGTACCAAATTGCAATCATTGGCCTACGCCAGGTTGGCCGCCTGAATCTCAGTTTTATTTTTAATATTAAATTTCAATTATAATATTTATAAATAAATGAATATAAAATATTGTTAGTTTATAACCAAATGAGAGTCCGATTGTTTTATTGAATCAATTACACCTCTACACAAATAGCGCGAAGTTTAGTTAAAATCAACGAAAATGCCGAATAGTGTAAAAAGCATGTTATTAAATAAATAAACAAATTTTTGTAGGACACAATTTATACATGAAATGAACATATGAAATTGTTGATAAATATTGTTGATGAATATTGTTGATAAATATTGTTGATAAATGTTGTTGATATTAGAAGTTTGGTTTCTTAAATTAATTACATCCATATTTTAAAAACAAAACAAAACTATATTTTTATAAACAACACAAAAATCTCTAATATTAAAACAATCCTGTTTTTAGCTTAGAGGATATTTTCGCAAGCATGAGTTAATATTTGAATAGGGAATATTCGTACACAAGCATTCAATTAATATTTTATATTTTAATCTTCAATCATTCTTAAATATATTTAATTTATTATTTTAATTTATAATTTTATTATTTACTTTAATTATATTATTTAAATCTATTTAAATCTGGAAATTAAATACTTCTTCTATTTAATTACTTTCACATCCCCGCTTTTTAAAAAGCTTTAGCCACTCTATGTTTCTTATAAGCATTTTTCCATTCTCTAATTTTACTTCATTACTCCAATCTTTATTATGAATTTGCTACCCTCATTTTGTTTTATGTTGTTTATGATTTCTGTAATTTCTGTTGAATTCCTTTGCCATTCTTGTTCTGGGTTTTCTGTCATTATTGCCAAAAGTTTCGTTTTGAGTTTTCCTGTTTTTGGATTAAGATGGATGGTTTGGCATTGAACGCACGTCATACATTCGCTTCTTGACAATGCATCTGCATTGCAATGTTCTTCTCCTTTCCTAAATTGAAATTCTATTTCCAAACTACTTAAATAATTTATCCATGTCTGTAATTGGGGGGGGGGGGGTGATAGGTTTCTTAGTCTTCATCATATATGTTATGGCTTTATGATCCGTCCGTAGTATAAATCTTTTCCCTTAAAGGTAATGTTTAAAATTATTTGTGAAACAATATATTTCTAAAAGTTCTTTTCTTGTTATGTAATAACACACCTCGTGTTTCAACATAGCATGCAATCCATAAGCAATAACATTTTCCTTTCCAGAACTATCTGTTTGTGACAAAATAGAGCCAATACGATCGAAGCTAGCGTCCGTATCAGTAGTATGTAGTGAGGACTTCAGCGCACTTTCAAGGTCATGGAATATCAAGATCAAATATAGACCAATCGAATCATTTATTTTTTAAATTAACATTTTATTTAATTACTTTTTAATTTTTTTTCTTTTTTAATTTTATTAATTAATTATTTTATTATGTTTTATTTTAATTTATTACATTTAATTAATTTATTAGTTTATAAATATTTTATTTTAATTACTTACGCTATTTAATTATTATTATTTTTTTTTAATTAATTTATTTATTTTTGAATTTAAATTTTATTTAATTACTTCTATTTATTTTTTTTATCTTTTTAATTTTCTTAATTAATTATTTTATTATGTTTTTATTTTAGTATTATTTATTTATTTATTATTATTATTATTTTTTTTTAATTTTACATTTACATTATATTCTAACAAGAGGTAAATTATAACAATAATATTTCAATTTGAATAAAATTTTAATTAGTAATTATTCAATTCGAATAAATTTTTAATTAGAAATTGTTTAATCTATTATAAAATAAAACGATGATTTAATTTTAGATAAACCGGGTATTAATATTTCGGAAAAAATAAAAAAATAAATAAAATAAACACGAAAATAATATTTCTTACTTGAAACTAATTATCTAAATTAATTGGACAAATGAATAATTAAATGATAAAACACATTTTAATTAACTAAGTCAAATAATTCACAATATATATTTTATTATTCACATAAATTTAATTGTTAAAGTGCTTGTTTCGATTTGCATTCATTTGTAGACGGAGCAGTTGCGATATGCATTTGACGAATCTTATAGTGACCGTAGGCATAGCTTTCATTAGAATTGAACCAATATCTTTTATCATCCAAACATTGGAGAGCTCGTTTTTCTGTAATGAAAGTATACAACTGATGATTAACACTTCCTATTCTCTTTTGTTGGATGCTCACTGTTCCACCATCAGTATACACTTTTTATAGGCTTCATGGGTGATATTAGAATTTGTAAGACTTATTCCTTTGGCTTTTAGAGTGTTTTTATCACCTTGGAGTGAGTAGCACTTGGGTCGAAGAAACACCCATTCTTTATATTGATTTCCTTTATTCTCATCCTTAACTTTCCCGATTACAGAACAAATTTTATCAGAGAACAACGGATCGGTCACTGGATAATTTGAAGTATCTAGGAGCCCATCTTCAATCATTTTTAGATATAGTTGTAAGCGTAAATCAACATTTTTACACTCTAAAAAGAAGGAATCTGTGTCACCGGCTACGATATTAATTTGACAATTGAACTCTTCTCTATAACTCTGTAGTTCTTTATATTGAAACTGGTACATGCGAAGTTTAGATAAATCAAGTACGGTTTGTCCAATATACATTGGTCTAAACACACCATTTCCTTATTAAGTATAACAGCAATGAGATCATCCGCAATCTTGATGCTACGACGAAACATAGGATTACTACAATAAGTTATCAATATTTTGCTTTTGCTGCATAATCTCAAATTTATACGTTTCTTAAGGTTTTCCACGGTTTTACCGTATAAACTATTGTTCTTTAACTTATAATAATCTCGCTGAAACGAATCCGTACTAGCTGCTCTCATTTGAGTATTGTAATCAATATATCCTTTGAAAATAGCTACTTGCTTGAATTCTACAGCACGATTAACTTTTGTGACTTTTGCGCCGTAACTCAACCACTCTGTCAAAACTCTACCATTAACTACATAGTTTTTCTTAGGCTCATGAGTTAACAACAGCTTTTCAACTTTACTTCCAGGTGGACAACAAAGCTCAGGAGCTATAGGTAAATCATCTAGCTTATCTTGTATACTATCAGGAATGACGATGTCAACCTCTAGAACATATCCACGATCTCCATCAAACTCATCCCCATTTGCACATCTTTCAACAATACCATTCATTTCAGTCTGATCATTTATCCATCTAAATTCACCAACAGGAAGTTTTTGCGACAGCGCCCATCCATATAAATTATTAACATCTAGGTATGACATTTGTGTTGATTCATCAGCTTCAACATGATGTTTGTTGATAAATGTCATTCCACCACGAATACCAGCTTCAAATAAACGGTAAAGCTCTGGATCTTGAATAAGTTCTACCGGTTCAGGTAACTGTTTAATAGCTGATGCCCAACTTAATCCGGGTATGGAAACAAACGATAGAGCCTCAAGTCCATCTTCATCAAATGTTTTTTCTCTGAAAGCTTCAAAAACATCGGCCAACAGAAAAACATCCAGCTTGAGATATACTAGCATGTAATCTAGCAGTGTCTCACAGTTGTATTGTTGCCAGATTCGATTTGCATGTATATAATCTTCTTGACTAACTCCTTCCCAAATCGGTGGTAATTCTGTTATTGACTGTAAAACATCCATTGATGTAGCCATATCATAAGGAAAAATGGTTTTACAAGTCATCATCTGTGATTCGAAAACATCTGAGGTCAGTGGAAGACATGGTAAATTTTTTGATAAATTTGCCAAGCTGCTATTTAAAAATTGTAAAGAATCAATGAATCTAATTCTTCTGCCTTTCGATGTCGCTGTAAGTGTGAGAAACTTTTCTGTTGATTGAGGAATAACATTTAAATTCCAATCGGGGAATTTTCCAATTGCATATATGATGAATGTCATATCCACGAAGATTGTGAAATACAACAGGTAAAGACGGATTGATTCTTCTAGCCAAATTACAATCTTGACACGCTGCTCCGAGATATTGACCAGTAAAATGATCATGATCTCGAACAGGTATATTGATAATCTTTTTACAAAGGTAGCAATGAGTTTGAGTCGTGAATTCTTCCTGCTGTTCCCAAGTGAGTTCCATCATTTCCTTTGATCCATTAATTTTATACCACGGATAAACTATGTCTGTAGCTATATCATCCAATGCTTGTATGAACTGAATGATACAGTTTTTCCCAACAAATGTTTCATTTCGAATCGGACAACCTTGATGAAGAAGCACAAATTCAGATGCAATCGGCTCATGTTTTTGGAAGTGCTTGTCATCTAGAGGTAATATTGATTCAAAGTCCGCGTAGACAACAAACTGCTGTTTTATAGTTTTACTCCAGTCTTTAAATTCGATATATTTATTCTCTGGCATTGAGTATAGAGTCGTCCGCTCCACATTCTTCCTACAAAGACCTATATGTCTTTCAAAAGCAGGACGTTTTTGAAACCCATGAAGACACGTATGACACCAATGTGATTGGATTCTGACTCCTTCTACTCTATCTCTGTAATTGAGCAGTCGATCGAGATTAGTTACAGCCAAAAAATGATAATTTAATTCTAAAATTTAGTTAATATTTTTAATGATTAAAAGAAATATTACCTTCTTCAATCAATAAGAGATATATCTGAGATCCCGTCGAAGTACTTCTATATACCAAGTCAACGAACGGATTCTTGAAAATATCATTAGTTTTTTGTTTAATTGGATCTTTATTATATTTGAACACATTGATCGCTAGATTTGGATTCATTGCTTCAAATTGACAAATGTTAACCAACTTCATCGGAAACCATTCAAATTTCCATTTTAAGTCTTAAAAACAAAATTCAATGATTTATGACATTTATAAATATATATATTACCACTTAAGTTATATTTTGTTGTTCTTTCTCTATCCCGACGTATATCATCATAATGTAATACGGCCAGTATGCTATATAAAAAGCAGAATTGATCATTATTTTGAACATTAACTAAAGCCTGGCAGTTTTTCAGGTAATTTGGCGTTTTAATGTAACTTGAACCTAAGTAAATATCTTGATTTATATATATAATAATGTAAATAAACTTACCAGATACATGTATTATGTCTGATAATTTAGTTAAAATCATAGTAACTTCTAATATTTTATGAATTCTCCACCCACTACTTTGTTGAGTGTATATCTCCAACTTTTCTTTTAATTTTTCAATTCCATCATTAATAAATGAAGATGACATTGTAATTGCTTTATTCGACAAACACCATTTTTTAATTTCACCATCCTCTTTGATAAACTCTGCACAAAGTCCAAATTGGATTTTTACTGTCCCCATTCGTTGAATATGATCTTCTATTTCTTTGATGAGACAATCTGGAACAACAATGTCAGGAGAATTAATTGCAGATACATCGCTTGTCAATTCAACACGAGAACCATTTAAGTCAGACTCCCGACGTGGACACAATTGTATGTTAGAGTCTCCATTTCCGTAAAATATTGACTTTCGTTTTGTGGTGCCAGAGTTTTGTCTAACTATATTTATAATTAATATTAAACAACTTAAATAACATAACTTGTAACATATTCTTTAATCTGCTTAGGATCGTATGATGTATTCATTTTCGATTGTACTATAAAAAATTAATAATTGTTAATAGTAGAAAGAGTATTACTTTTAGTGATCATCCTGCTCTTCGTTTCTTCGAATCTTCTAAGATGGTGTCCGTGTTGTCGTACAAACATTAACCACCTGCCTGGTGATATAATGAGACATTCCGGACATATGTAACCCGATAAGGTAGAGTCATTTATCTTGAAATATGATGATGTAACTGATTTACAGTTCTCCACATCTTCATGACTTTCGGCAATACAAAATTTATATAAACTGCATCCGTTCACTAAAAGAAAATAATCATTAATATTAGATAGAGAATAAAAAATTATTCACTTATATAAGTTAAATTAAAAGTTTAAATGACAAACATTTGAAAAGTTACTGCTTATATATTACACATGATTAAATTCTGACCAATCAAAATCAAGGAAGGGGTAGGAAAAATAAATATATTCTGACCAATCAAAATCAAGGAAGGGGTAGGAAAAATAAATGCATTACGTTACAGTATTTTAAAACTTCAATATATTTTAAAACACATTTTGATGCTAAAGTTGACTTATTTAACATTTTCATAATAATTTAATAAAAATAATGTGATGAACCCACAAAGTAATATCATTTTTCATCAAATTGCAAAACAGTAATAACGTTTTCATAAAATTGTAACAAAATAATAACATATTTCAGATAAATTTTCAACAGTTGTAAAATATTTAAGCAAATTGTAACAAGATTAGAAAATATTACAACAAAGTAGTAACATATTTCAGAAAATTTCAACAAAGTTGTAAAATATTTATCAAATTGTAACTAAAATAATAAAAATATTGCAACAAAGTAATAAAATAATGATGTTAATTGGGACAAATCAATACATTATTTCGAAGACGGACAACAAATTAAAAAGAATATTGTAATAAATTGTGAAGTCTTTCAGTAAATTACAACATATTTCGGAAATATTTCACCAGATGTAAAATATTTAAGCAAATTGTTATAAGATTATAAAAATATTGCAACAAAGTAATAAAATAATACAACATTTTAAACTCTAGATCAATCCATTTTATAGAAAATTAAATTTTATCTATATATTATATGAATAAAATCCTAAGAAAATTACGTTAACTATATGAAAGATACAAATTTATCGTAAAAACATGTGTGTATTACACACAACATACGAGACATAATTTTTAATCAAGCTATTTTATAGAAAATTAAATTTTATCTATATAATATATGAATAAATATCCAAGGAAATTACGTTAACGTATAATAAATACAAATTTATCGTAAAAACATGTGTGTATTACACACAAAACAAGATACATAATTTCTAATCAATCCATTTTATAGAAAATTAAATTTTATCTATATATCATATGAATAAAATCCTAAGAAAATTACGTTAACTGTATGAAAAATACAAATTTATCATAAAACATGTGTGTATTACACACAAAACAAGATACATAATTTCTAATCAATCCATTTTATAGAAAATTAAATTTTATCTATATATTATATGAATAAAATCCTATGAAAATTACGTTAACTGTATGAAAAATACAAATTTATCGTAAAAACATGTGTGTATTACACACAACATACGAGACATAATTTTTAATCAAGCTATTTTATAGAAAATTAAATTTTATCTATATAATATATGAATAAAAATCCAAGAAAATTACGTTAACTGTATGAAAAATACAAATTTATCGTAAAAACATGTGTGTATTACACACAACATACGAGACATAATTTTTAATCAAGCTATTTTATAGAAAATTAAATTTTATCTATATAATATATGAATAAAAATCCAAGAAAATTACGTTAACCGCGCGAAAAAATACAAATTTATCATAAAAACATGTGTGTATTACACACAAAGCATCAAACTGAAATTGTAATTGCGCCATGTTGTAGAGAATTAAATTCTGCCTATACATGGTTACACTTAAATCTCGATCAGACATGTGAAAAGAGACATAAAAGATAAAAAACAGTAGAGTAGTATGATTGGGGTCCGCTAGACCAGGAGCCCGCCGCGACACATATACCACCTCCCCCCCCCGTGTGTAAAATAATGTTAATAATAATATTTATATATCAGTAGATAGATCTTGCACTGGGCTTTAAAATAAGTGTTTGATTAATAAATTCGGATGATGGGAACGATAACTTTTGGGCAAACAAAAACCATCTGCCCGCTAGACCACTAATAATATTTTGAAAAATAATAATAATTTCTTGATGAGTCATTGTCTTTGTTCCATAAAAAATTAATGAGTCATCGGATGAGTCATCATTCTAAAAATATTAGGCATCGTTCTAAAAATATGACGTAATCGTTATAAAAATATTAGGCATCGTTCTAAAAATATTAGGCATCATTCTAAAAATATTAGGCATCGATTACGTAATAGTTCTAAAAATAAGAGGCATCATTCTAAAAATATTTGGCATCATTCTAAAATTATGACGTAATCATTCTAAAAATATTAGACATCGTTCTAAAATTATGACGTAATCATTCTAAAAATATTAGGCATCATTCTAAAAATATTAGGCATCGTTCTAAAAGTATGATGAGACATTGGGTTAGTCATTGTCTTTGTTCTAAAAATGAGATGAGTCATCGTATGATAGGAATCTATAGCTCATCTTAAAGGTCTTGGACTGAGCTTTAAGATGAGGTATCGGTCAATAAAATCGGATAATGGGAATATTAATTTTTGGGATGAAAAAAAGTGTGAGCCCGCCAGACCACTTAATTTAAAAAATTACGTAATAGTTCTAAAAATATTAGACGTTGATTACGTAATAGTTCTAAAAATATGTGGCATCGTTCTAAAAAAAATTTTTTTCCCCGGGGGGGGGAGGGGGTATATAAATAATAAAAATATTGCAACAAAGTAATAAAATAATGATGTTAATTGGGACAAATCAATACATTATTTCGAAGACGGACAACAAATTAAAAAGAATATTGTAATAAATTGTGAAGTCTTTCAGTAAATTACAACAAAGTAATAACATATTTCGGAAATATTTCACCAGATGTAAAATATTTAAGCAAATTGTTATAAGATTATAAAAATATTGCAACAAAGTAATAAAATAATACAACATTTTAAACTCTAGATCAATCCATTTTATAGAAAATTAAATTTTATCTATATAATATATGAATAAATATCCAAGGAAATTACGTTAACGTATAATAAATACAAATTTATCGTAAAAACATGTGTGTATTACACAGAAAAACAAGATACATAATTTCTAATCAATCCATTTTATAGAAAATTAAATTTTATCTATATATCATAGTAGTATGATGTGAGCCCACCAGACCATGAGCCCGTTAGACCACATATACCCCCTCCCCCCCCCCCCACGGGAATTTTTTTAGAACGATGCCTAATATTTTTAGAACTATTACGTAATCAATGCCTAATATTTTTAGAACTATTACGTAATTTTTTTTAAATTAATTGGCCCAGCGGGCTCACACTTTTTTTCATCCCAAAAATTAATGTTCCCATTATCAGAATTTATTGGACGATACCTCATCTTAAAGCTTAGTCCAAGACCTTTCGATTGATCTATAGAATGTATCATCATCATTAATATTGACAAAGTTATTAACAATTGATGACCACCATCTTTTCAACGTTAAATTATTATTATTCAAAATATTATTAATTGGTCCAGAGGGCTCACACTTTTTTTTCATCCCAAAAATTAATGTTCCCACCAACGGATTTTATTGGACGATACCTCATCTTAAAGCTTAGTGCAAGACCTTTCGAATGAGCTATTGAAGGTATCATCATCATTAATATTAACAAAGAGAATGACTCACCCAATGACTCACCCAACGATGCCTAATATTTGTAGAACTATTACGTAATTTTTTTTTAAATTAATTGGCCCAGCGGGCTCACACTTTTTTCATCCCAAAATTTAATGTTCACACCAACGGATTTTATTGGACGATACCTCATCTTAAAGCTTAGTGCAAGACCTTTCGAATGAGCTATAGGTATTTTATATATCTTTAATAGTTTTAATGTTATTAACAATTGATGACCACCATCTTTTCAACGTTAAATTATTATTATTCAAAATATTATTAATTGGTCCAGCGGGCTCACACTTTTTTTCATCCCAAAAATTAATGTTCCCATTATCCGAATTTATTGGGCGATACCTCATCTTAAAGCTTAGTCCAAGACCTTTCGAATGAGCTATTGAAGGTATCATCATCATTAATATTAACAAAGAAAATGACTCACCCAATGACTCACCCAACGATGCCTAATATTTTTAGAACGATGTCTAATATTTTTAGAATGATGCCTAATATTTTTAGAACGATGCCTATTATTTTTAGAATGATTACGTCATATTTTTAGAATGATGCCTAATATTTTTAGAATGATGCCTATTATTTTTAGAACGATGTCTAATATTTTTAGAATGATGCCTAATATTTTTAGAATGATGCCTAATATTTTTAGAACGATGCCTAATATTTTTAGAATGATTACGTCATATTTTTAGAACGATGCCTAATATTTTTAGAATGATGCCTAATATTTTTAGAATAATGCCTAATATTTTTAGAATGATGCCTAATATTTTTAGAACGATGCCTAATATTTTTAGAATGATTACGTCATACTTTTAGAACGATTACGTCATACTTTTAGAACGATGCCTATTATTTTTAGAACGATTACGTTATATTTTTAGAATGATGCCTAATATTTTTAGAATGATGCCTAATATTTTTAGAACGATGCCTAATATTTTTAGAATGATGCCTAATATTTTTAGAACGATGCCTATTATTTTTAGAATGATGCCTATTATTTTTAGAATGATTACGTCATATTTTTAGAATGATGCCTAATATTTTTAGAATGATTACGTCATATTTTTAGAACGATGCCTAATATTTTTAGAACGATGCCTATTATTTTTAGAATGATGCCTATTATTTTTAGAATGATTACGTCATATTTTTAGAATGATGCCTAATATTTTTAGAATGATTACGTCATATTTTTAGAATGATGCCTAATATTTTTAGAACGATGCCAAATATTTTTAGAATGATTACGTCATATTTTTAGAACGATGCCTAATATTTTTAGAACGATGCCTAATATTTTTAGAACGATGCCTATTATTTTTAGAACTAATAATTTTTGTTTTAATTATCGATTACATATTAATTTAATTTATTATTATTATTATTATTATTATTATTATTATTATTATTATTATTATTATTATTATTATTATTATTATTATTATTATTATTATTATTATTATAATTATTATTATATAATCTATCCGACAAAATATTCTGTCCCCCTATGGGTACTGCACACATGGGTACTACTCACGCTCAACAAGTCACAAGGGTACTGTTCACAATGGTACTGGTAAAAATATTCAAGGTAAAACTTTCTAAATTCTAAATATTATTCTTTAAATATACACTAAAATTTATTAACACATTCACATTCATCATCTCCACAGTTCATAACATTTTCAACAACATGATCTATACAATCCCTATATACACACGGTTCAGTATCCGTAAATTCCTCCATAACTTCATCAATTTCTTGAATGCTTTCCTCATCATCTTGAGTGTTTTCTTCATCTGTTTCATCAAATCCCGAATCTTCACTCTCCGCTACCCAGTTTATATTTAATGCGTTTGCAACAGATAATATATCCTCCATTTTCACACCAGATATTTCAGCTAATTTTTCCAATAAAAAGTTTATTATAAATTCTAAATATTAAATAATTTGATAATTAACTAATCATATTAACCTTTTTCTGTAGTCATTATTAGTATTTTAAAACTATAGTATATATTTGTTTATAGAAAATATAGAATATAAGCGAAAACAAATATAACTAAATACATTTATTAAATACAACATTAAAATAACTGTGAAAGTCTAGCAGACATAATTTTCCAAATTGGAGAATACACATCATTATTATCAACTTTATATCCTTGGATTGCAATTGTTATATACCAATTTTCGTTTTCTTTGAAACTGATTTCATCAAAGGAATCATAAAATTTTGCATATCGGTTGTTGAAAAATGCATTTTGATTGCATGATAGATTCGTATTCAACCTTTTGAAAACATCATCTATGGTTTTAATATCTAACATTGAAAGCGTGCCGGTTAAGAATTGAAATTGGGTAGGAATTAGCTTGATCGGTGACACCAATTTCATATTGATTTCTTCTTTTAAAAAATACATTTTGTAGTTGTGGAACATTTGAACAGGTTGTACAAGTTCTGGAACTACTTTTGGTTTTTCAGTGCTTGAAATTTTCTTGGTCATTGTGAATTATGATTAAAATGAAATGGTACAGGGTTTTTATACCTATGACTATTGTTTATCATCCAATCAGATTGCAGCATGTCTTTGTTTTAATTGAATGATAAATAATTAATTAAGTGTTAATAGAAAATCTAAAAATTCTTTTCCTTCAATTATTGATTTAATTTCAGATATGATATTATCAACTATACATTTGTAATCAATATTTTTTATTCCAAGAATTACTATCTTACCGCTAGCGAATATATTTACACACATAGGGTTATATTTTATATATCTCAAAGCTGGAAATATTTCTGGTTCGTAAAAGCATGGTATTAATTTAGCTAATTTATTTAAATTACAAGAAAAACCTATATCGGAAGTTACGGTTATCGATTGTATTTCTAAATCATAAACATTATATTCACTAGCTTTGATTATTTCCTTACACCCCATAATTCTACATTTACCAGTTTTGAAATATATTATTGGATATTTATTACTTCTATTGATAAGTTGTTGTGGTTTCCCTATTGGAAATACCATTTTTGATACATCAGTTTTTGCCCTGTAATTTATATTTGAAAGCATTTTAATGAAATAATTTTAAAAACTTTGATATATATAGGTATTTTAAAACAGAGTTCATTTAAATTATCAATATAAACAATAATTATATAGTTTAAATTTAAAAAATGGAATTACGAAATGATGCAGTATACCAAATCGTTGGTCCAAGTGGTAGCGGGAAAACTTCATTTGTTTGTAAATTACTAAAATCAAATTTGTTCAAAACAAAATTCAACAATATTTATTGGCATAGGGGCGCCGACGAAGAACACGGATTGACGCAATCAAGTTTCTGTCAGTTGAAAAACATGAAAATAGTAAAGGGTTTTGATAAAAACTGGTCAAGTCGTTTGAAGAAAGATGATGTCATCATTATCGATGATTTGTATCAAGAAGCTAATAAAGAAAAGGACTTTAATAATTTATTCACAAAAATCAGCAGACATGTTGGTGTAACAGTTATTTTCATAACACAAAATCTATTTCATCAAGGTGGTGCACATCGAACACGTAATTTAAATGTACAATATTTAGTTATTTTCAAGAATCCTAGAGATGCAACTGTCATTGATTTTCTTGGACGACAAGCATACCCTAACAATCGTAATTTTCTTATCAATGCATTTCAAGATGCTACGAAAATACCGCATGGGTATATATTTCTCGATTTCACACAACAATGTCCTGATGATATACGGGTAAAAACAGATATTTTCAACCCAAAAGGTGCCATGGTATATAAACAAAGTTCAAAACAAAGTTGAAAACATATAAATCATGTTTTCAAAAACAAGGATATCGGGTAAAAAACAACCAAAAGTTCCACCAACAACTAGTTATACTCCATCTAAAGAACTTATTACAGAAAATTTTCCTGCAATGAATCTTATTTCGAAAAATCCTAAACCTAAACCAAAAAGTAAAACCACTAAGAAAGTAAAAGTTGTTAAAAATCATCGGAGTTTCCCGTTTTTCAATACACTGTTAAAGGCACCCAGTATGAAAAGAAACAGTATTTTGCAATCATTTCCAAATTATGTTGTCGATGATTTACTCGATATTATACTTAAAGTAGTCAAAGGCAAGATTAAAATCAGTAAATCTAAAAAGCAATTATTGAGTAAACATAGGAAACCTTTGCTATCATTAGTAAATAATAAAAATCGTCAACAAATGAGAAAAATTATATATAAACAACAAGGGGGATTTATCGGTGCATTGATACCTTTAGCAATATCATTATTAGGTGGAATAATAGGAAGTCGATCATAAACAATGGGTGCTAATCCTTCATTACCCGACATTAAATTTAATATTAAATCTTCTTGCTGTAATGGAGAAGATTTGGATGAACCCGGAAGACGAAGCCGGTTTTGGTGGAGTGGCAAAATTAAGGAAAAGATGTTCCGAATTCGAAAAAGGAAACCCAGACGTGGTTATCAGACCAGCTTGCGTACAGTTTGAACAAACCAATGCAGAAACGATTCCCAACAAGAGCATATAAAACATATGGAATAAATGATTTATGGCAAATGGATTTGATGGAGATGATACCCTATTCGAAAATTAACAATGGGTATAAATATATTTTAACATGTATTGATGTATTCAGTCGGTTTGCCCGAGCAATACCCGTCAAGGCAAAATCTGCAGATGAAATATCCAAAGCTGTTAATCATTTATTTAAAGATGGACATCCTAAAAACTTGCAAACTGATTTAGGTATTAATATTATTATTTTATTATTATTATTATTATTTTAGGTAAAGAATTCTACAACAGTAAAGTCAAGCAAATCCTCAATAAATTGAAAATAAATCATTACTCGGTACATTCTCAATACAAAGCTGCTCATGTTGAAAGATTTAACCGAACTTTGAGAGATAGATTAAAGAAATTATTTGTGCATCAAGGTAATAAAAAATGGGTATTGGTTTTACCAAAAATAATAACCAGTTATAATCACTCATCACATCAAGGACTGAATGGATTAAGGCCGATTGATATCACGTCAAAAACAATCTATTCTACAAAACCTGTAAAAATTACAAAACCGAAATGTAAAGTAGGTGATCATGTTAGAATTAGTAAAATTAGTGCATCACCATTTATTAAAAATTTTGATACGAATTGGAGTGATGAAGTCTTTGTAATTTCAAAAATAAATACTAAACAGAATCCTGTAATGTATGTCATCAAAGACAATGATAACAATATTGTACAAGGAAAATTTTATGAGCAAGAATTACAAGTTATTCCTCCTCCAAAAGTATTTAGAATTCAAAAGATATTGAAAACTAAAAAGATCGGCAAGGATAAACAATACTATGTCAAATGGCATGGTTATCAAAACCCATCATGGATATCAGAAAAGGATCTAGTAAAGTGAATTTTTATACTATTTTACCAAGCAATAGTTGCCCGCTTATTCATCCAGATAATCAAGCCAGTAAATTCATGGTCAATCTCCAGAATCCGATTTCTTTAAATGGTGATTGGGAAGTCGCACTGCAAGATTTTACATTCGTGTACAATACATTCCCATTTTATAGTCAATGTAAGATTGATTTCAAAGGGAATGTTATGAAAACATGCAGTGGTATCTTTATTATCAGTAATTATGATAAAACATATCATATTCCGAATCAAATATTAGATCCGCATTGCTCTATGTTTTACAAGGATGGATTAAATATCAGTTGTGATTTTAAACCATTTACAATAACATTCGAATATATTGAAGATGCCAGACGAATGGGATTGCAATAAGTTGAAAAATGAAGTTATGGAAACAGAATACTTATTACGCTTTGATCTATTTGAAGCAAACAGTGTAATGAAAGAAGAAATCAAAATATCAGTGTCGTATAATAATGAAGTTGAAGAATCATTCACATTCGCTGACGAATTATATATTGATAAACTTGATGTATTACTTAAATATTTAAAGTATAATTGTTCACACATATTTAAAAGTTTGGACATTGTGAAAGAGTTGTTATTTACCTTTAGTTTGAATGATGACATTTGCGAAGTTACATTTGATAAAAATTTGACAAATACACTTGGATTAGAGAAGCAGCAATATCGGGAAAAATCGGCTGGTATACGTAAACCAAGAATACTTGAACATCATCAACAAATGTTCATATATACTAATATTATTGAGCCTATAATAGTTGGTGATTCCAGCGTTCCTCTATTGAAATCGGTATGGATTGGAAAATATGAACATGATGAAGTTGTCAATATAAATATAGATAATCCTATGTATTTGCCAATTTCAAGCTCATGTATAAACAATATAGAAATAAATATTCGTGACGATAGTGGAAAACTTATAAACTTCCCAAAAGACTCAAAAACTCATTTGACACTACATTTTCGTAAAGTAGATGGCTAATTCCGATATTATTAGTATGTATAGTGATAGCCAATCTGGCGGTGAATTACCATATTTTATTGGTAAACAGTACGGATCAGGTTGGTTAAAAACAATAGGGAGATTTGCACTTCCTATTCTTAAACGTATTGGTAGTTTTGGTATGAAAACTGCAAAAGATGTGATTATGAATGAACAGAAAATATTACCATCCCTAAAAACAAATGCTTTAGCTGAATTAGGTAAGGTTCTACCTGGAGTTGCTGGTATGTTTCAAAAGATACACCTCCAGCCCGGCTCCAGCCCCGGCTCCAAACGTAAAGGACATGGAATATCACGTATAAACAAACGAATGAAAGGACATGGAACTATATTTGCAAAATGATTTGTGGTAAATCCGAATTATGTATATTTGATAGACCATCACCCCAGGCTGTAATAGAATTTGGTGCCTTTGAGGAAGTTTTTCCTATGAATTCAATTACTGATAGTAGAAATGATATCGAGTTTTATATTAATGGTTCGCAAACTGAATATTTAGATTTGAACGATACTTTATTGACTGTTCAGATCAAAGTTGTAGATAAAGATAGAAAAGTTTTGGATGCCAATGCGGATGTATTACCAAACAATTTCATGTTTCATACTCTGTTTAAAGATGCAGTGTTGGGATTTAATAATATCAAGATTGAGGGCGGAAATAATACATTTATTCACAAGGCTTTGATAGAAACTATTTTAAATTACAATTCCGATACTAAAAATACCTGTCTTACTCCAATGGGTTATGCAGCAACAGATGATGAAAGAAAAAAGTGGGTTAAAGGTTCAAAAGTATTCACTATGTGCTCATCATTACAACTTGATTTTATGGATCAACCGAAATATTTACTACCGGGAGTTAATATACATATTAGATTGAAAAGGTCCGATTCTGCATTATCTCTTACTAGTGCAACTGGTGCACCAATATGTCAATTAGTCGATGCAAAATTATTGGTGAGAAGAGTTCGAGTAGACCCGTCAGTATTAGCTGGTCATCAATTGGGTCTTAATTCAAAACATGCAATTTATCCTTTAAAAACAAAGGAAATTGTACAATTTGCTATTGCTAAAGGTGCTTCATCATTCTATAAAGAACAAATATTTGGTGACAGAAGAATGCCTAATTTTATTCTGGTAACATTTCAAAGTGAAACGCAATATAATGGATCGTATACTGCTTCCAGCTCAATTTTCAAAAACTTTGGTGTTACTTCATTGACTTTGTCGAAAAATACTGATTATAGAGAAACATATACTCAAGATTTCGAGAATGATAATTACTGTGCGACATATATGCAGAGTATTGTTAGAAATCTGGGTTATTTAGATAAAAATTGAATTGCGGAATAACTCTTGAAGAATTTAAAAGCAAATATCCATTTTTCACATTTGTTCTAGCTCCCTGATTTTGATTTAAATCAGAGTCAATTACCACAAAACGGAAATTTACGACTGGATATAAAGTTTGCAAAGGCCATTACTGAACC